>JALIZH010011009.1:0-65803 GCA_030522465.1 Rhipicephalus appendiculatus
GAAATGTGTCGTCATTTTGTATATTATTTCCTCCCGACGCCATTGCTGACATCGCATGACAGGCAAGCACTCATGTTCTTTCTTTCTTTCTTTCTTTCTTTCTTTCTTTCTTTCTTTCTTTCTTTCTTTCTTTCTTTCTTTTTTCTTTCTTTCTTTCTTTCTTTCTTTCTTTTTTATTGCGATAGCAATTATATGGAACAGTCTCGACGGGTTTTTGCCGTCGCCGTTGCCGTCGCCGTCATGTCGCGTATGAAGTCCAAATTGATAAGAGCCCCCTGCGCATCGTACGTTCCACCAGCGGGTAATATCTTTCTTTCTTTCTTTCTTTCTTTCTTTTCTTGCTTTCTTTCTTTATTTCTTTCTTTCCTTCCTTCCTTCCTTCCTTCCTTCCTTCCTTCCTTCTTTCTTTCTTTCGTCCTTTCTTTTTTCTTTTTTCTTCACTGTTACTTAAGAAACGACGGCTGGAAAGTAAATAAACAATATAAGGAACATCTTTTTTTCCAGTCTACGTACGGATGAGACGACGGTCGTCTCATCTGTACGTAACCTGGAAAAAATATCTCTTTTATCGTTTATTTCGTTTCCGTGCAGTTCTTCATAGCACGACTGTTCTTCGGCGGGTTGCCTGGAAATCCTCTTTTTCTTCATTCGCCTTCCATCTCGTAAGAGTAATCACGCTATAGCCGCCACACCTCTTATTCCCTACCTTCCCATCATGCAACCCTGCTCCCCTTCGGGAACCGCAGCTCAAGCGGCTTTATTTGCATACACCTACGCCGCCGCAATTCCCCGCCATCTTTCGCGCCCCCAAAAAACTCCTTCATCACCGCGACGTGCCGGTGTGTTCCAAGAAGAAGAAAAAAAAAAGTTGAAGAGCCGAGCCACAAGTTGGTTGCGCCAAATCCCTATGTGATCCTGTTTATTTCCTGTTCCTTTTTTTATCCTTTTTTGAGAAACAAGTACGTCAACTTGAAATGGATTTTTCTTTTTTATGCATTTTCTGTTCCGATTTTTTTTTTTTTTTTTTTTTTTTTTTTTTTTTTTTTTTTTTTTTGCGTACACTTACCTCGTTAGCATCGCCGGTGGCGCCCCTCTCTTATATTTCCTCCGTTTATTTCGGTTTGTACGTATTTCTGGCTTTCAAAAAAAAAAAACGCGCCGTATCGCATTAAGCGGAGCCCGGTTGAAGGCGCGAGTTGCTGTTTTTTTGCGGTACACTACATTGGGATAGCAAACACGAAACAAACAGTGCAATAAACCAACGCTCGTATATAATAATCATCCTTTTCCAGACGCGGCAATTTTCCTTCGTTCACGCGGTACAGCGGGCGCGCGCGCGTTCCTCCAAGAAACCCTCTTGTTCCTCTTCGTATTACCGTTATTACCGCGTTTGTTTGTTTGTTTGTTTGTTTGTTTGTTTGTTTCCACTATGCATCCCGGTTTATTTCGCTCGCTCGACGTCTCTTCGTTGTGCGTGCGTAACTGTTGCGCGTCGTTCGTGGCGGGACTTGATTTGCGTAGCGGGAATAAAGTTGGGAGAACGCGGCGCGTCGTTTGCGATGCGCGCGACGAGCAAATAAGCGGGTAACTCTAGCGTGCGCGATGTCTTTTTTCTCTTCTCATTTACTTCCGCTGCCTCCGTTTCCTTGCGTACCTCCTGAACGGCGTAAAATTGCTCACCGTGGATATTATTAAGCGCGGTCTTCCGCGGTGGTGCAGCGGTGTGGTGCTCGGCTGCCGATCCGAAAGGTCGCGGGTTCGATCCCGGCCCTGGCGGTCGCAGTTCGATTGAGGCGGAATGCTAGAGGCCCGTGTACTGTGCGATGTCAGTGCGTTAAAGAACACCAGATGGTCCAAATTTCCGGAGCCCTCCACTACGGCGTTCATCATAATCGTATCGTAGTTTTGGAACGTAAAACTCCATATATTATGATTACACATGCGTAAGCCTTGAAGGTGCGACGGGCGCATGCGTATTAGTACGCGCCTTTCTGCGGTGGTTGTTGCTCTCGGAATCGTTGGCTTGTCGTGGTTCAGCCGTTTCTGATATAGCGATCTGGTCTTTTATCGAGGCCGCTCTTCATTTCACGTTGCGGCATGCCTTTCGTTGTTGCATTTCGTTGCTTCACGCATGATCGCTATCTTTACTTTAGCAACAAAAGTGTTGTGGTGCTTATCGCAGGGGGAAGGTCCGATTCCCTGCATGGAGGAAATGAAAAGCTAGGAGCGAGCATATGCGATTCAGTGATAGACTAAAAGTAAAATAAGAAGTCAGGCACGCATATGCCGCACTCTGCGTAACGGCTGTATAGATCGAGAAACGGGCATTATTTCAATTTAAAGGTGAACATTTGACAGACTTCTGTCTGGTTGGGAAGCAAATAACATTGGAAAACTCTGTTGCTGCCTTGCGCCCCTCAGTCACCCCTGAAGAAGGGTCCGAGTTGGACCCGAAACGTGGGGATTTTCCATTTTAAATTAAAATTAAGTTTTTACTTTAATTTATTACGTTGGTTGGTGTCCTCTTTTCCAATGTTATTATTTCAATTATACTGCACGTTACCAGAAAAAATAAAGTCGGTGCATTTCCTGTTCTGTGACGATTGAAGCCAAGAAAGCCAGCGACGGCGGCTGTGCGTACTATATGGTAGCGGCTTCACATAGTTTTCGCGCCTATTCTAGCTTCGACGTGCGTAGCCACTCCTTCAGTTTCAGCTGTAGCTTCTCCGAGCGAACCATACGCGTCCGTCCTAAAGCGAGTGCAAAGGGCAGCTGCTGATAACAGCGCTAGCGCGATCTATACGTCACGAGACAAAGGGGCGCAATGTTTGGCGGGAAGTGCCACCGCCGAGTATCTCCGCAAGTTCCGCCGCCGAGTATCTCGACGCTTGTGAAAGAGGCATCGTCCGGGGTGAGGGGTGTCTAAAAGTGTTGTTCTATGCGTCGCTTTGTCTGTTGACGTGATTTGCTTCGTCTGTCAACGTGATAGGACAGGGTAATATTTATTCGCACAAGGGCCGTTCGAATAGAGGGACGAGACGCCGACAAACACTCGCCCCATACACGACGTCCGGGAAAGAGGGGAAAGCCGACCTTAGATGTACACTGTAAGCAAAAACTATCCGAGATTGGGGTTTTTGCGGCTCATGACCTCTGAAAACTCCCTCGCGTTTAAAATTACTACCTCATGTTGGAGTAAAAGGCGGTACATGACATATGGCGAATTCCATTGGGAGAGCAGGAGCACTCAAAAGCACGCTGAAAGTGCTCTCTTCAGAGCCAGCGTGTTTCAGTGGTCGAACAGGAGTAGGGGCACCGTCCTCCAATGGCAGAGCGTGAGCGCTTTTGCTGCGCCGGGAGCAGCGAAGAGCAGTCCTGTCTGCTCCCCCCTTGAAAAGCGGAGTGAGCGGAGAACGCAGGAAGTAACGTGGCTTGTTAACGTCATATCCTCCCGACGATCCTCCTCGCTTGTTTACATTTCACTTCTTCGTGTACAGTGGCAATGGCGGCGATGCTGGGGGGATGCGTAAAATTTCTCCTCACTCGCCTTTTTACCCTCTCGCACCTGCTCTGCGAAAGCGTGCCGCATTCCAGTGGCAGATCGAGTGACGCTGCTCTCAGTGCTCTGCCCCCCATTCCTCACTGCACGGCGCCCCTACTCCTGTTCTCTCAATGGAATTCGCCAATAGTTTTACCACCACCTCTCAGGGACGTAGTAAAAGGATGTCACAATCCAGTTTTACTACGTGGGGGAGTTTTTCTGTCACGTGACTTTTAACCACGATGTGAGAGTTTATTATCACGTGACTGGAAGCTGCAGCTGCTTCGGCGGCTTCCCCCCCCCCCCCCCAGTGACGCTATCAGTTCCAGTGAAGGTATGCGAACCCCACAAATGCCTTTTTTTTTTTTTTTTCAAAGATTGGTATGGCATTGTCGCGCTTCGTGGTTGACCCCCACTGCACGGCCGCTCGATCTCCCCCCTTTGGTGCCCAGTGCATGCACTTTCACTGGAACTGGGTGCTGCTGAAGCGAAACGAGCGAGGAAAGCATTCTGTGAACGAAAGGGCGTGCTCGAAGAAAAAAAAAAACTGCTGGAAAGCCGTCTTGCAGATTTTCGCAAATCGTTGGCGTATGTTGTTTAGTGGCCCTGGAGACTGGCGAGTGTCAGAAGCTCGCGCTGTATGTGTCTCGTTGCGCTGATGGCAAGCTCAACTGGATCTCACGTGTTTCTTCTATCATCGAGCGGCCGTGCGCGTACGAGCGCGAGCCTCCGAACCTGGACGTCGCGGATACCTCGCTTCTGTGCTGAATCGCGAAGAGCTACGAAGAACACTGCCAGCGGTAACAACATGAAGCTGGTGTGATCGTCCGTATTGCTTCCTGGAGAGTGACCGGTTACAACTTCGAAGCGATAGGAAAAAGGCTTCGCTACGTCGTCGGCACCGAGCCGGCCAGTGTGAGTGCGTCGCCGGAGCAGGTGAAACAAGCGTCGCATAGATTTTGTTTCACAGAAAGCAATGTCTGCTGTAGTAAAGTACAGCCGGAATTGTCCGCAGCATGCTCCAACCGTTTTCAAACATCTAGATCGAAGGCGAGCACCGATACGAGGCATACGGAACCAGCGTGCGGCCGCCGGTGAGCACGGTGAAAACCCGGTCGGTGAGCCGTCTCGTTCGTTGTGAGTACATCGCTCCCTAAGACGCCGCGAATAGCGGAGACGTATTTTTCATTGCTGTCTAAAATAACTACGACGAAAATTGCAGAGGAGGTGCATTCTGTGATCGCCAGCTGTCTTTCATCGCATAGCCGTGCTCCTCGAAAAGGCCTAGCGACGCCGTTGGTCCGAAGCCGGTACAGGCGCGGCACCGCTCTTCTTCGCCGGCGTTCCTGAATATGTGCTTCGACTGTGTTTGTGTACTGCCACTCAATGAAAATTATTGAGCTGCCATGGTTTGTGTGTGCTTAGGTATATTTTGTGAAGTTGTGCGTGAGCACTGCTAACGCGTGTGGGCCAGCAGGCTGCAGTGCCAGCTAATAATTGGATAATCAAAAAAGGTAAGATCGGGAGGGTTTATGCTAAGAGGTCGGTGTGACTCATGGTGACTTGCAACCCACCTTAAGTTTACGCGTGCGCTATGAAACTTTATTGTTCAACGATGCCAAAAAGTAGCTCTCCCATCGGCACTACATGGCGGGTCAAATGCGGTGCCTATATATCCCTTTCCGACCCGAATTTTTTTCTAGGGTAGAAAAAAAATTTTTTAATGTTCTTTTCTAGCTAAGAGGTCATTGAAAAGCGTGCAAAAAAAATAAAGGAGACTGTAAGTACAATGGTTTTCTCAGGAGAACTATGTCCAGTACACTGGACACCAGGATTAATTTGTTGCACATATAGGTACATACATTTTGCTATCTTCCTTGAAAGAGTGTTGCTTTTGGTCCTGTGAGAAGGTCAATCGTGTAAAACACAAAAACGGTTCGTTTTGACCCAAGAAAAAGTTTCTCATGGTTAGCTGTCACAGATAGCGTTCGGCACCACGAAGGGGAAAAAAACCTAGGAGGGAGCGCGCCTAGCGTGCAGAAGTCAACCTGATCAGACGACGCTCCCTTTTCGTGCTCCATGCTCTTTTTAGATTCCCAGCATGCCCCCGTTTCATTTCCTATGGCTGGGCTTCAAGACTGTGATGTGACACTGCCTCTTTTTTTTCTTTTTTCCGCTCTATGTTTAGCACGATGTGCGCCAATTGCATCCTGGTGTCCAGTATACTGGACATAAATACATTCTCGCATTGTCAGCAAACTACTGATTACAAACGCTACCTTTTTGCAACCATGTATCATGCAGACATAGGACAACATGCACGATTTAAATTATTTGAATTGCGCGAAGAGAGCTCCTAAAATAATTTTGTATACTTGACCACATCGTGCGCGCGCGTTTCCGCGTGGATGACGCCACTACTCTGAGGCGCCCCCAGCAGAAAATGGGGCTGAAGGAGGAACTACATTTAACTACATGTTGCTAGACTGTTACAGAAGCCGCCAAAGTGGTTTCGTTTCAGATTGTATCTCTGCTTGCTTTTCTGCACCGCTTTTTTCGTCATGTCCAGTATACTGGTCGCTGGGTCGGAAAGGGATATACCGGGTGGTCGAAGTACGGTTGAGTAAGGCGAGCGGTCCGTTCAGGTGATGTTTTATTCTGCATTGGTTGTGTGTGTGTGTGTGTGTGTGTGTGTGTGTGTGTTTGTGTATATGTTAATCTCTGTATATGTCATCAATTCCGCGTCATTTGATGCTTAATAAATGCGTTGGCTCATGGTCTGATCACAGCTGTCACTTTTTATTTTTTTTGTACCACTAGAAATAACTCTCAGAAATCACCCTAAAAACTTTGTAACGGCAGTAAAAAATTACTCCAACTATACTCGCTGAAAACCTCGGCGGGGTAAATAATTACTACCGTTTCTACGCTCAAAAACTCGACTAGCGTGAGAGTAAATTTTTACCTCGACTGGTACGTAGTAAAAAAAACCCAGAAAAGGTAGTGCGCTAGAGGACAAGCAGTTTACTCCAGTTTTTGGTTTTTTTCTGGTTATTTTTGTTTAGTGTGTAGCCGAGGGCGAGGGGAGAGAGGTGAGGAGGGAGGGGGGGAGTCAGAAATACGGCAACGCCACCATATACCATTTTTGGTAGAAAAAAAAAAACGCCCAGAGGAAACAGAAGATATAGAGAAAAGACATACTTGTCTTCGTTTTCTTCGTGCGCTTTTTTTTTTTTTTAATGAATGCGCCCCGACTGGCCCATCTTAATGTGGTGTTATCCATATGCTGTTTCGCTCTGGAAAGTTGGCGCTGTTTAATCTGTCGATAGAGCGAGCGGAAACAAAACATACGGCTTACGGGCTCGGCAGACACTGCGCCTTCCCGCTCGTGGCTCTTCGTTCCTTCCCATTCTTCGCCGCGGCGTTTTATGGACGACCGATTCGCAATAAACGACAGGCGGACGTCGTATGAGCGACGAGCCGTCGTCTTCGGCGTCGCGGTGGCTGTGGCGGCCCCCAAGACGTATTCGGCCAGCAATCCGTCACGACTCGTGTGGCCAATCGGTAAATGGACATCCGCTCTGGCGTGTGTTCGACTGTCCGAGCAAGAGGTTCCCGTCTCGTTTCTTTGCGCCCTCTTCTGTCCCCCTGCCCTGTCTTTTTTTTTTTCTTTTTTTCTTCTTCGTCTGTTTGTGCTCCGTTCGTTCGTTCCTTGGTTGGTTTCTTTGCACGTTCTCTAGTTCCCACTTTGTTATCGTTCTACTGCTTTCTCAGTATGCCGTGTGCTGTCGTCGTTGTAGTAGTAGTAGTAGTAATAATAGTAGTAGTAGTAGTAGTTGTAGTAGTAGCAGTAGTAGGTGCAACAGTAGTAGTAGTAGCAGCAATAATAGTAGTAGTAGTAGTACTAGTAGGCGTAACAGTAGTAGTAGTAGTAGTAGTAGTAGCAGTAGTAGGTGCAACAGTAGTAGTAGTAGCAGCAATAATAGTAGTAGTAGTAGTACTAGTAGGCGTAACAGTAGTAGTAGTAGTAGTAGTAGTAGTAGTAGCAGTAGTAGGTGCAACAGTAGTAGTAGTAGCAGCAATAATAGTAGTAGTAGTAGTACTAGTAGGCGTAACAGTAGTAGTAGTAGTAGTAGTAGTAGCAGTAGTAGGTGCAACAGTAGTAGTAGTAGCAGCAATAATAGTAGTAGTAGTAGTACTAGTAGGCGTAACAGTAGTAGTAGTAGTAGTAGCAGTAGTAGGTGCAACAGTAGTAGTAGTAGCAGCAATAATAGTAGTAGTAGTAGTAGTAGTAGCAGCAATAATAGTAGTAGTAGTAGTACTAGTAGGCGTAACAGTAGTAGTAGTAGTAGTAGTAGCAGTAGTAGGTGCAACAGTAGTAGTAGTAGCAGCAATAATAGTAGTAGTAGTAGTACTAGTAGGCGTAACAGTAGTAGTAGTAGTAGCAGCAATAATAGTAGTAGTAGTAGTACTAGTAGGCGTAACAGTAGTAGTAGTAGTAGTAGTAGTAGCAGTAGTAGGTGCAACAGTAGTAGTAGTAGCAGCAATAATAGTAGTAGTAGTAGTACTAGTAGGCGTAACAGTAGTAGTAGTAGTAGCAGCAATAATAGTAGTAGTAGTAGTACTAGTAGGCGTAACAGTAGTAGTAGTAGTAGCAGCAATAATAGTAGTAGTAGTAGTACTAGTAGGCGTAACAGTAGTAGTAGTAGTAGTAGTAGTAGCAGTAGTAGGTGCAACAGTAGTAGTAGTAGCAGCAATAATAGTAGTAGTAGTAGTACTAGTAGGCGTAACAGTAGTAGTAGTAGTAGCAGCAATAATAGTAGTAGTAGTAGTACTAGTAGGCGTAACAGTAGTAGTAGTAGTAGCAGCAATAATAGTAGTAGTAGTAGTACTAGTAGGCGTAACAGTAGTAGTAGTAGTAGTAGTAGTAGCAGTAGTAGGTGCAACAGTAGTAGTAGTAGCAGCAATAATAGTAGTAGTAGTAGTACTAGTAGGCGTAACAGTAGTAGTAGTAGTAGTAGCAGTAGTAGGTGCAACAGTAGTAGTAGTAGCAGCAATAATAGTAGTAGTAGTAGTAGTAGTAGCAGCAATAATAGTAGTAGTAGTAGTACTAGTAGGCGTAACAGTAGTAGTAGTAGTAGTAGTAGCAGTAGTAGGTGCAACAGTAGTAGTAGTAGCAGCAATAATAGTAGTAGTAGTAGTACTAGTAGGCGTAACAGTAGTAGTAGTAGTAGTAGTAGCAGTAGTAGGTGCAACAGTAGTAGTAGTAGCAGCAATAATAGTAGTAGTAGTACTAGTAGGCGTAACAGTAGTAGTAGTAGTAGTAGTAGTAGCAGTAGTAGGTGCAACAGTAGTAGTAGTAGCAGCAAT
Source organism: Rhipicephalus appendiculatus (assembly GCA_030522465.1). NCBI lineage: Eukaryota > Metazoa > Arthropoda > Arachnida > Ixodida > Ixodidae > Rhipicephalus > Rhipicephalus appendiculatus. The sequence continues at coordinate 8,912 of JALIZH010011009.1, forward strand.
AATAGTAGTAGTAGTAGTACTAGTAGGCGTAACAGTAGTAGTAGTAGTAGTAGTAGTAGCAGTAGTAGGTGCAACAGTAGTAGTAGTAGCAGCAATAATAATAGTAGTAGTAGTACTAGTAGGCGTAACAGTAGTAGTAGTAGTAGTAGTAGTAGTCACGCAGGTCACCTGACTACAAAGGGCGAGTGAATAAAGAAATAAATTTTAAAAAAATTATCATCATGATGATTTTTTTTAACGAATGTCGTCATCATCATCGTTGCTACAGCTACGCTATCCAATGGTTTTCACGGCGTGCAATTGGCTGAATTTGGGCCGGCATCTCATCACAAATCTTTGGTTCCTTTTCTTTGCTTTTTTTTTTCCTTTTTTTTCTTTATTTGTGCCAGTATGCCCTACGGCATAAGTTAAATAAAAAGAAAGAGGTCAGTTTCCTGTATAAAGGCCAGCAGCGGTCGATGCAGAGGACCGTGCGTCCAGCGCGTTAAGTCAGGTGGTCGACCGGGGTGGTAGTGATTCTCAATGTCAGCCTCTCCGCTCTATAATGTTTACTGACTTGAGGGCGCTGTTAATTAAATAATAATAATAATTAGTAATTAATAAAATAAGCACATGTGCACTACACTTCCTGTGCTCCAGCTTAATTATTGCTTCACACACTACGACATGTTCTTCACAAGTATTGCCGTGGTTTGCTTCTTTCTTGTCCAACTTGCTTGTTGTTTTTTTTTTTCTTCCTTGAGCTTTTATTGCCTACTAGCCGCCGCAACTGAGCAATAACCTCCGAGCTCACTTAATCCCAGTGGCGCAAAACGATCACGGTTTTACGCCTTCCCTCGTGCCATAGCCATGTTGGAAAGCTCATCGTGAACTTGCGTAAGATTCCACGCGATTTACGTGTACTGTCGATCCCTTTTCTTCGGAACACATACCGGTTCCTGCAAGAGCATCTACAGCGTGCATCGCAAGACTCCGCGCGGTTCCCCTGTGTCTAACCGCTTTTGTTTGGAACACTTCTCGATACTTGTTCCCGCGAGAACACCTGCAGCGTGCATTCCCGCCATTACTCTGCCTGAGGCTTATTCCTCGTCCGGTGCGGTAGCCTGGGCTAAGCGCGTTCGGTAAGCAGAAAATGCGAGCGTCCATCTGCGACAGGAACAGGTTCCTCCACTTAGCCAGGTGGCCGAATCGCAACGTGTGCACGGTGTGCGCCTGGGTTCCTGCAGCTTGGTCTTTCCAGCGTTGCGTTGGGGCACCGTGCGTTGATACTAAGAGCCCAGGCGCTGTGCATTCTGGGTGTACAGCTTGCTCTATGCACGTGCCGGGACGTGCGTTGGACTTTGCGTCCCTACGGTGTCGTTCTCGCTCTGCAACGCGGGCCGACAATAGTGGTTGAATGCGCATGCGTGGGGCATCGTTAGTACTGTTTAAAAGATACAGCGGAGTCCGCCGCGGTGTAGCGGTTACGGTGCTAGGCTGCTGAGCCGTGAACCGGAGGTCGCGGGTTCGATTCCGCCCTATACTCCACAACGTGTATATGCCAGGTGTAAGGAATCGTGGCAGTGTGGTTGTGGTGCTCGACTGCTCAACCGAAAGCCGCGGGTTCGATCCCCACCCCGGCGGCCGCATTTAGATAGATTGTACAGTGCACGGGCTGAAGGCTCGTGTACTGTACGATGTCACTGTACGTTAAAGATCACCAGATGGCCGAAGTTCCCGGTGCGCTCCGCTCCGGCGTGCCTGATGATCATATCCCGGATTTGACGCTTGAAATCGCAGATATTACTATTCCGTTTTCCTTTCTAACTGTATTTATTTATTTTTCATTCTATCTATCTATCTATTTCTCTCCCGCTCTCTTCCTTGCTTTCTCTTCCTTTCTCTCTTTAAGTCATTCCATTCGTTTATCTGCTCCCGCCCTTACATCTCTCTCTCTCTCTCTCTCTCTCTCTCTCTATATATATATATATATATATATATATATATATATATATATATATATATATATATATATATATATATAATCTGTCATTTTATCGAACATAATGTAATCACAGGGCTGTTAAAGTTTGCCTATCTTCTTTCTTACGCCACCCCGTTCTAAGCACGAGGTTTCAATCCCAACTTTATTCAGTCGATCCATCACAGCGCATTTATTTCCGCCAGACGCTATACATATCTACAAATGTTCTCGATAAAACTTCCCGCTCCCGGGCCTCGCGCTTCTTCCTGTATACTTCTCAATATTCCCGAGCTGAGATTCACCACTTCGCGTCAGGCGTCGCCTCCGTTTTTTTTTTTTTTTTTTTTTTTTTTTTTTTTTTTCATCTTCTGAGCTCGCGCGCGCGTGCATTACAGCGTACCACGTGAAGCGCACTTCCGCGACACAGAATAGCGAATCACCCATAATTCCCGGGGGGGACCGCCATTTCCCTCAATTTCCTTTCCTTCCGCACGACTTCGCCCAAGGTTTGCCGTAGGGGGAAGAGAAAAGGACGATAGCTTCTGAAAGCGCAAAAAAAAAAAAAGAGGGGGGACAGAGAGCGAAAGACAATACGATACCGCGAAAGAATAACACAGGACAGACTTTTCAGAAGCTATGGATCAGCGCCAAATAGCCCGGTATCAGTGCTCGCTAAGAAATCGGACGAGCTGCTGACAAGGACGCGTGCGGTGAAGGATTTTGGAGCAGCCCTCTTTCGCTGTAGGTTTAATATCCTAAAATACAAACGTGCGGCGTCGCATACTTTCGGGATTGAGTTTGGCGCGTACTTGGATGCGCAGCAAGATCCTACTGATTCGTAGATGTCGAACGGCCGCGGCTAAGTCTATTTGAGAAAAAAAAAGGGGGGGGGGGGGGGACTTTCCATTTCGATACCTCTGAAGAAAAAAAAAATAAAAAAAATGCTTCGGGACGAAAATCGGCGCGTCTACTTCCTTTTTTTTTCTTTTTTTTTCTTTTTTTTTTTCAAAGACGTTATCTGAAGGAAACTGAATGGGGCTCACACGCGCTGAAGACGGATTCGTGGCGAGTTTGTTAGATTTTACTACGTCTCAGAAGAAACGCTGTCATCCTTCTGGAGGACCTGTTTCCGTCGTATATATTTCGTCTGTACCTTCTATCGTCCTCTTCATGTGTTATCTATCTGATATGTTCTATATATTGTATTTGTTAGATCATCGTACAGTTCACTATATGTAGTTGGACTGGAATGGATACCCAAGGCAAACGAAGAAAAGGCTGAGGATTTCAGCGCGTTAGATGGGGCGATGATATTCCGAAGTTTGCAGGGATGAAATGGAATCGGCTCCCACAAGTTATGGTGAACTGGAGATCGTTAGGATAGGCCTTCGTCCAGCATTGGACATAAAAAATAGAGTGAGAATGATGATTATGATTGTATATTTCCACGAGCTCCTTCCTATGTTTTGTTGCGCGTGTAGATACGGCCTTGCGCAATCCGCGCCAGAATGTCTGAGAGCATTCTAGATAGTTTTCGGATAATCTGTCCGGCTTGGGTGCGCAAACGCGAACAGCTGATTTTATTCTGGAACAAACTCGATGTCCAACGATAACGCTCGAATGTTCGACGACACGTGTATAAATGCCGACGCCCGTTGGTGCGGTTCAGATTTATCGACGGCTCACGCTCTGTTCGCCGATTTCAGTCTACAGCGTGCCTTCCTTACTATAGCTTGAGTTTCCATTTCCCGGCCACAAGTTCGGCCGAATCAAACTTTTCATCTTCAACACGCCGACTTCTGCTTTCGTTAACGTCACGATCACGTGACAATATGTTTGTTCGCTTACATACCTTTTCGCAGTAATTTGCTTAAAGTAAGCGTGGGGCTCTTGCAAGCCGACTATAAAGGAAATTTCAGACACTACCACGATTAGCTAGTATTGTGATCAAATCACCTCGAAGACTTCACGGTTATTTCCCCGAGGATAATGCTCGACCAGCTAGCTTCCATTTCCTGTTCACAGAGCAGTGTAACAATTCATTTCTCTCGACGTCCCCACGTGGAAGGCCTAGGCCCGGCCAACTAAGCTTCTGGTTCCAATGAAAGTTTATTTCTCCTCTTGCTCCCTTGCTCTGTACGATGGCCTGTTTCTGTGCACATGACATCCATTAGGAACGGGGTAGCCGTCGTGATTCGTATTTTATAAAGGAAAATAATCAAATAAACAAGTGAATAAATTAACCCACAGGCATTGGTCGGCAAAAAAAGTGACTGACTCACGTCCTAATCGGGGCCTGACTGAATCGACTCATGAGCGAGTTTGCCGACCTGTGCCCACAAGAGTCCCACGCATCCGACTAGGACTACTTCAAGGCGAAAGCCATCTTCTGCTTATTTTTCTTCGTAGTCGTGGTATTGATTCCCTCCCCTCGCCACCTTCCAAAAGCTTTCTGCACACAACGTGGATTTGCATTGCCTCCGCGATCAGAGGCATTACAAGCTTTCCGCACCTCGCCCGATTTTGCACTGCCTCCGTGATCGCCCCACCTTTGACAAAGTAACGACGGCATGTGATGTCATGGTAACGTCACGAAGTTTGGTGACCTGTGATGACGTCATCACGTAATTTTTTTTTTCTTTTTTGCGGTCTGTTTTTGCAGTTGATGAGGCATCTAGACCTTTCGGCTTAACAAATAAATAAATAATCATAAGACTTCCCAAAAACGCGCACCCTCCATAACTCGATCCCACAGTCCTTCTTTTTCACTTCTCATATTCCCGTCTTCCTCCCTTGTTGCCTCGACGTCGTAAAGCGGCGCGAGGTCTGTTTCACTCGGGGAGTTTTCCAATATTCATGATTGATAACTGCCGTGCACGACATGCGTTTTCCCAGTGTGTGCGTAGGGACCCACGTCCGAGTGAATGTCATTGCCGAAAAAGACCGCCTTCTCCGACGTTCCCCTGAGCGTTTCGCTTCCTCGCAAAGCTCCCTCGCCATGTTGCAACAGATGGTGACGTGGTGCCCTTAATTTTTTTGCGTCGCTATTTTTCTCTCTTTGGTTTCTTAGTGCTTCCGCCCTCTCCTTTCGTATCCCCTTCTTTGCTCCTCGATTTATTTTGTTTGTTTGTTTTTAACTCCTGCGTGGCTTTCGGCGTTCGTCGTAATTTGTTCGGTCCCCATTTCGTCTGTATCAGTCTTGCATATTTGGAAACCACGTTCTCTTTTTTCAAGGCGAAAGCCTTAGATGCCTCATAAAATACGAACAGAGGCCTTAGGCGTCAGAGCGAGTGGTGGAAGAAATCATCATTGTGTGATGGCGTCATCCCATGACGCCATCACTACAATACACTGAGACTCTAAAAAAAAAAATCATTTGACACTTTTTTTAGAGTTCTGGCTTGCCATGTATATGACTCTCTTTAAGGAGGCGCGTTAACTCTCTTGCGGGTCACCCGACTCTCAGAAGAGAGTACAATGACCCCGAAAGAGAGTTTACGGGGCAAGCCAAATCTCTCAAAAAAGAGTCAAAGGACCTTTTCTTTCTTAGAGTGGAGAAGAAAAAAAGTCAGTTTCGCCGCAAAGGCGAAGCAATGATTGCGATCGTGGCTTTGATATATATATATATATATATATATATATATATATATATATATATATATATATATATATGTATATATATATATATATATATATATGTATATGTATGGGGCATGACGGCGACGCCGACGGCTAAAAGCAGCCGAGAGTGTCCATATAATTGCTATCGCAATAAAACAGGAAGGTGCCTTTCGCCCCAGAGTCGCCTTAGGTAAACGCATAAGGGGCAGTGTCACTTGTTTTTGAGAGCGCAGCTCCTAGGCGCCCGTTCATGTGTTGAGCGGCGTCGCCGTTTCCGTCGCCGTCGGTGGCGTAACCGATAGACGTAAAAAACTAAAATGAGCGAAAAAATACGCAAGATCGAATGGGATTTGAACCCGGGCCCTCCGCGTGGCAGTCGAGTATTCTACCACAGAGCCACGCTGGTGCTTCAAACTCTTTTGCAGGAATACCGTATACAGGCGTCATGTCGGGCAAGGAATCGCGTTATCCATTGTAACATAGCGTGGCAGAAGAGTAATATAACAACCAGTCATCACGCAATGCTAATTGCGCAATGAGTGTGGTTTAATGCTTCTCACCTACTGCAAAGTGCTTACCCATAATTCTTCGCCATCATCAGCAACATGCAGCATCAACAAACTGCACATAGCACCTTGCAGATGTGTTGCGGGTACCTCGCTTATCCGCAGAAAGACGAATAATGGCGTAGTGGGTGCTGTCCTACTTCACTAAAATCATGATCTATGGCGTAGTCGATACCTTGCGGCAAGTCATAACTTCTAACACAGTTGGTCTTGCCCCAACATAAAGCTGCGCTCAGAATTCACATTAGGCAGTACCGCAATCGTTGGTAATATTTTAGTCTTTTGTGGGTTACGCTTTTTACATTCCGTTACTGGGGTTTTTATGAGCCGACTCCTTACTCCCAGACTACTCACTGGTATATTTTACTCCCTTTCTACTCCTTTCCAGGACGCGTTTACGAGTTTCCGTTTATTCTCCTCACGTTCTGTGCTTCGTAATTACAACCTTTTCCTCACCCATGCCTTTGTCGTCTGTGGACAATTGCTCCTTCTTTCGGCCCTTTAGGTGTGGTTACTCACGTCACTAATTACTCGCAGGGGCTACATTTTCTCCAAAAATATCGCCATTTTCCCACTCTTTCTTGGATCTGGGAGATTTTCTCTTCGACTTCGTTTCCACCGCTGCCTCTTGCGTGCTCTAATTCTTAAACATACGCTTCTCCCGTTTCCCGTGCGCTTAATTTTACTCCTCGTTTATCCCTTCCGTGTATCGTTCCGGCCTCTCGGTTACACCCCTTTTTCGATCGATCCATTTTTTTTTATCTTTCTTTCGATACCCTACGCATTCCTTTCTAGATTATAATCCTCGCTTGTGTCTTTTTTTAAGCCACCTTTCTTTTCTTGCCATACTCGATTTCAACATCTTCGAAGTCGTTATATTTCTGTTTCTTTTTTTTCCTTCCGTCTCGAAGTCGCTAGTTGTTTCTATTCTTTCCCGGAGTCCTCGCTGTGAGCGATTGCTCCCATATATACGATTGGAATGTCCCCGCTTGCATGAACGCTCGCGCCCGTTTCCTATCGAAGATTCCTTATTTTCATAGCTTGGTGTGTGTGTGTGCGTGCGTGTGTGTGTTTGCATTTGTGTGTGTGTGTCTGTCTGTGTCTTTGTCTATTTGTCTCTGTGCGTCTCTCTGTGTGTGGGGTGTGTTTGTGTGCGTGCGCGTTTGTCTGGTAATATTATCTTTCGTTCCGCCGTCGTCTCCCTCGCATTCTTTATCCTGTAACGGCGCTTGCGCAGTCCGCAGTCCTATATCGTTTTTTTGTTTTTTTTTTCTTTGCATCCGCCGCCCGAAAGAGTCCGGAAAACCATTTGTCTTCGCAGTCGAATAAGCGACCATCGTTTCGTGGCGGCGCGCTGCCAAACTTGTTCCCTCTGGTCGTCGTCTGCTTCATCTCCCGGCGCCGTCTGCTACTCGCCGCGCCGTTTGGCTTCCCGGCATTTTCTCTCCTATCTATCTATCTATCTATCTATCTATCTATCTATCTATCTATCTATCTATCTATCTATCTATCTATCTATCTATCTATCTATCTATCTATCTATTCTTCCCCGCATCTGGTCACGTGGGACGAACGGCGTAATCACGAAAGAATGCGCTACAGTCGAACGAACTCTTGCTCCTGGTAGCGCGCGTGTGCGTGTCGTTTTGGGTCCCGGCGTCTGACTCGTCGAAGCTGTGGCTTTCCTTTTGTTACTTATTCCTGAACGTAGTTTCGTTTTTCTTTATGTACCCCGGTTTCTGTGTGTACGTAACGTGGCCTGGCGTTCGAGATGTCGCAGCTGCCTTTCTACGTTGCACTTCCATTGCTTTTCTAGTTTCTTATCTTTGTCTAGTCTTTATCCTTCGCGTAGTTCCCCCTGTTGTGATGGTGCAAACAGTTTCTCCTCGAAGATTTCTTTCTTTTACCGATATTTCAGTCTCGCGTGGCCGCCTAAGCTTCAGTGATCATTTCGAGGAAACGAAGGATGTTTGTCTTCTACTCTTTCATTGATTTTGCGTAAGAAGAGAAATCTAAAGAATACTTCTAGAGCTGCTTAAATCTGGTCGAGATAAGAATGGCTTGATTGTGCAAAATTTCTAATATCACTGCGCGAGTCCCTTATTAAGTTACGTTAAACAACATATCGTAAACCTCAATGCCATTTTGTTGAACCTAGAGTTATAATGCTGGCAACTGCATCAGGTTTCTTTTAAGGGTTAGGTTGGACGACCAACATTTCGTGCGGTACTTCTTTTCTTATTGTGCTGCTTTCTGCGGATAGCTGGGAGAAGTTAAATAAGTGGTTGGCCCTTCTAGTGGCGTCAGTACTTTGCAGGGAAAACGAAACTATATGCCCAGAAATCTCATAACAGTAAACTTTCACGAACCTCGCATACAAATGACATAATGTGCAGAAGAGAGACGCCTAAGTGTAAGAGGAGACTCAGAAACTCCTACATGTCCGTAAGCAAGTAAAAAGTTTGCAGATCACTTGGTTGATATTTGTACGTATTGCTACATCTTTCATCTCCTCCACGTCGACGCACTTCCTCTTGCGTTTCGTTGCATTACGCGAAGTTGTGGGTTCGACCCCCGTCTTATCGAGCACTTTTCGTTTACGGCAAATGCTTAAAAACTGGCTTTATATTACATATTTGGAGCACGGTAAAGATTCGTGGGAGAGTTGGCGGACGTACCACCTCTCTGTTGCGCCATTGCTTTTTTTTTGTGTGTGTGTGTGACGTAATGTTTTATGAGCCAATTAGCGTTCGTTTTGGGTTTTTGGCCATGTGTGCCAGCGCAGCAGAGTAGGTTAACGGCTGCGCTGAACTTGTTGGCTGTTAACCCTTTCAGACGCCACCTATGAAGAACTTTCTGTAAATGTGTGAAATTGATAAGACGTTATCTCAAGACACTCAATAGTCTATTGCAACAAAAATAATCTCATAATATGTTAATTTATGTACGTTATAGTAACTTATTATGATAAGTTTGGTTTATTATGAGTAGTTTGGGTGGCCGCAGTTCTAATTTTCTTACCGTTTCTTGTTCCGTTGTCGTCGTTTTTTTTTCCGCTATTCATTCGCTACCTGGACGTTCCTGTCCGTCGCTATAGTTCTCCGGTACACCCTTAGTCTGGTCCCCGGCTAAAGTGCTAGTTATAGCCTGGCTATATCCAGCACTTTGCGCGGAACATGATTAAAAGTGTATGCACATACCGATGTTGTGTGGTGATGAATTTTTATGGCGCGGTGTCGAATTGTTTGCGTTCCTTCGTTGACTGCCCCCGCCGCGTTTATAACGTGGTTGCGCGCCGCGCACGCTTTTTATTTGTCGTCGGGCCCGCCCGCTTAGCGCGTGCGTGCGTGTGTACCGCACTCGTTTTAGGCTGTTTGTCGCGGTGTCGTTTTCGCTGTGCTCCGTTTCGTACTTAACCCTTTCAGACGCCACCTATGAAGAACTTTCTGTAAATGTGTGAAATCGATAAAACGTTATCTCAGGACACTCAATAGTGTATTGCAACAAAAATAATCTCATAACATGTTAAATTATGTACGTTATAGTAACTAATCCTAATTAAGTTATAATTAAATATATATTTATCCTGTAGTCATTGATGCTCAGTTTTGGCATAAGTAGAATGAAATCTCAGGCTCGAAATATAGTGCAAGTTCATTTTTGGTTATGTCCATTTTGAGAAAAGAAAAATTATACTTTTCACATGGCTCGAAGGAATTGGCGCGTCGAACGACTCGTCGAACATTGTAGTGCCTTCAGAAAAGTGGTCATATACAACAGTACACTACAAAATGAAGTTAAATGAAGACGAATTTATTTTTCAGGAAGTTCAATTCACCCAAAGCTCGATATATCTCACTCTTTCTTAGCGCCTAGTTGATACAAATAGCAAAAACAAGTGTTGTACACAATTGCGTACATAGCGTGTCAAAGGGTTAAACATTAGTTTCGTGTCTCTTGACCCGGCAGGTCCCATTCCAGTGGAGGCTAAATGCGAATACGCTGTTTGCTCAGATTCGGTCGCACGTTAAAAACGTCAAGTGGTGAACAGTTATCCGTGTTTTCCGACTATGACATGCGTCGTGTTCACATCTTGTTCTGCCGCCAGAAACATGAAAAAAAAGTTTTAGCCATTCCTTGAGAATAAACTCTAGCATGAATTTCAACAAAAGCAATTACTGGCGAGTGTTTGTTTAAAAAAAAATTATATGACTCGCCAGACGATGTTCCGTCGGAGCCTGGGCTATAATTTTTTAGCGTCGTCGGCCTTTACGCACGCAGTTAAGCGTTCAACCCAATCTATATGTAGTTTACTGCGTGTGTTCAAAACCCTCAGTCTACGCTTTTTGTTGTGATTGTTACAGTTCGAGGGCACGTGTTCGATTTCTGTTCACCCGTGTGCTTAGGTTTAGGTGTACTTTAAGAAAAAACCACGTGATCCAAATTAACTCGGAGTCCTCCATTACGGCGTGCCTCTTAATCGTATCGTGTTTTCGTCACGTAAAACCCCAGCCATTGTCATGTTAATATTGTTATTGTTATAAACGAGGAATGGCTCTAACATTGGTCTGTTCGGGAAGAAATGCAATTGTCTGCTCTACCTGAGCTGTCGTATATGTTTTATTGTCATTAATCCGTAAATATTAATGTCCAACTGACAAAATCTGCTCAATCTTCGCTGGCCAAAGCTGTTCGTTCCCCCTTGTCAATTGTTTCGTGCTTCTCCTACTTACAACTGTGTCAAAGGTGAAGTATCCTTCACAGGCGCGTGTACTTGAGCTCGTGAGGAGCGAAAGAGACGAGCTACGTTAACCGCTTCACAGCGTTCTTTTGGTCTGCTCGATTGTTTTCCAATAGTCGTGTGCCAAGCTTCCAGTGTGACGTCACCCACCTACACACACGCGCTAGTGACGTTAGCGCAGTGCAAATGTACACTGGAGGTACATAACTAAACGCGTAAGCAGTTTTCTAAGGGCCAGATTTTTATTCTTTTTTATATTTTATTCTTTTTACCTCTATCGTTCTCTCTTTCTTTTTCTGCTTTCTATATCTTTCTTTATCTGTGTCTCTCTTTTTCACGTTTCCTTTTCGTTTAACACTCTCACCTGCTGTACACCGTAGCTGGCCTTGCCCAATTCCTCTGGCGCATATCCACTTGGAGTTTTTAGGGGCGAAGCTCCTTAGGGTGTGGGTCTGTCCCTCCTCTGTAGTAGTAGTAGTTGTAGTAGTAGTAGTAGTAGCAGTAGTAGTAGTAGTAGTAGTAGTAGTAGTAGTAGTAGTAGTAGGTAGGTAGGTAGGTAGGTAGGTAGGTAGGTAGGTAGGTAGGTAGGTAGGTAGGTAGGTAGGTAGGTAGGTAGCCACGTGTAGTGGAATGTACCCACTCCACGTGATAAAGATGACGATGACGCAGTATAGTGGAATGTACCCACTACACGTGATAACGATGACGATGATTACCATGAAGTATAAGCGCGTTCCAGACCACACATTCTCTTTCTGCCATGGATGAAAACGATCGAGCTTCGCCCACTCATCATCATTCACTTCGCGGATATGGCGTGATTTTTTTTTTTTTTTTGTGACACCGCACAAACAACGGCGAGCTACAGCAGCTTCGCCGTTTAAAAAAAAAGAAACCTAGGAATACATACAGGAAAGCCAGCTACCGCGCGTTACTCCCACTACGCCACTCTACGTTTTCTAGCTATACAACAACGCTGCGCCACTGTGAGTTTTCTGGAACAACATAATTTTTTTTCGCCGCAGCGTTTGTCGTTAACAAGGGGCTACCGTTTGCTACATGACTATAACAGGATGGTCAGCTCGCAGCACCGGGAATCCCTGAAATCTTATAGGCTTAAGGTGATTTCTCCCGAGATCAACGCTGGGGCTCTTCGTGTGGGTTTTCTTTTTTTTTTTTTTAATACAATTTTCAGGTTTACAGATGCGAGAGGCCTGAACGAAGTCGTTGCGTTTGGGTTTCTTTCTTAGAAGGACTAGAAAAATGAGTCAGTTGATATTGCTTCATGGTTGGGACCTGTTGACTTTACGCGGAATGACGTAGTTTATCGGTTCGTTTTATTGTTTTATGAAGGAGGAGGAGGAATGAACTTTATTCACAGCAACCAGCACGTTTATGTTGCCGGGTCTAGGCCTCCCATGAGGGGACGTCAAGGGCTTTTTTCATTTTCTGTGCGCGTGGCCTTTTAGAAAACAAAACCAGACTTTTCGTCTTTTTGCCTTTTTCGTCGTCTTTCTTTGTTCCGCGCAGTGTATCTAGATCTTTTAGAAAAGCCTCGCACTTGTTCTATATCTCTCAATTCTTTGCTCCCGGTAGTATTTTACGTAGCGATCATTTTTGTAGACCGAGGGATAAAGGCCCGTTGAAGGGTGTTCTCTCTGAGCTGTTTGTTTTGCTAGAACGACCGTCAGTTAAAAATCAGCGTCGTACTTCGTCTTTTGTTTGCCTCAGTCCGTCTTAAAGCTGTGCTTTTGCAACTAAGTTTCCTTGTCCTCTCATAACTGCCTAAAGTCGAGCTTCAGCATTATTACTATTTTCTTTAACAAGACGTCGCAGGGCTTGTTGTGTTTCCTCTCTGTTATGAGCCCGGGCTTGAACCCGGTCTGCGGCGTCGGATTTACTACCAGTAATGATGTCTCGTCTGGGACAGCGAGGATAGATGTTTTATCCACACCGCCGTGTAGGAGGCAGACTTTTTGTCGCTTTTAATGGTTAGTATTTGATGGTCATAGTTATCAGTTGATGCATCCTGTCCGTTTGGGTGGTACAGTGGTTACGATGCTCGGCTGCTGACCCAAAAGTCGTTTCGATGGAGGCGAAATGGTAGCGGCCCGTGTACTCTGTGATCTCAGTGCACGTTAAAGCGGCCCTGCAACACTTTTCCAAGTAGCCATGGAATGGATTCACTAAAGGAGTTTATTGCCGCCATCTCGCAGGCTTGCCCTCAACTGATTTTCGATATTCATCGTCCATGTGCTTCGAGTTGTCTATTAATTTGCCATCATTTTGTTCTGTGATATCCTCTTCTCTAGCATAAATGTAACAACGCCGGCTCTGGAAAGGAGCTGGTTCTGGGCTCGAATCCCTAACCAGGACGAACTTTCCAACCACGAAGCTTTCTTCACGATGAACCCCGTTTCAGTTTCCCTTGTAGCTCCGCCCGGTGGACGGGTAAATGGCAGTCTTCTTTTTCTCTCTCTTTCGCTCTCTCTCTCTCTTTAAAGAATGTTTCCCCTCCTTTCTGGCTTTCGCACAACCGAATACGTCATAAGTCACTTTGTGAATGACGTCAGAAAAAACTTTATTCGAATCCTTCGCGCAGGCGGTCGTCCGACCGTCGCCACCGGCAAGGAGAACGGAGCCGGCTACAGAAACGGGGGCCCGAAAAAAAAAAAAAAAAAGAGGAGTAACAGCATATAGAATCAGTGTGAGAAGGTACTAGGCCGTCTGTGAAGGCGAAAGGGCGAAGTCGTCATCGGTGAGCCAGGGAAAGCATTTGCGAAACGAGTTTTCGTGCTGCGGTGGCCGAAGCCGACCAGTCGCGGGCCTCTTTCTCTTTTTCTTTTTTCTCACTCTGCGGGGCAGCCGCCGGTCGCGTCGACTGCGGAATAGATGACCGGCGGATTTGGAAGGGCTGAAAGTCCGCTCCATCATCGGCTAGCTGGCCGGCCTTCCGGCTTTGGATTCGAGCCTACCATCCCCTTTTTTCTCCTTCCCGCCATCTAGCGGTAGGGGTACCAGTAGGCGTGACTGAATCCGGGATATATTCACGAGGGGTAAGCAAAACCTTTTTTTTTTTTCGGGAGACGGAGAAGTAACGGCGGAAAAGTAATCGTATCAATAACCCGAAAATAAAAATGATGTAGAAGGTGGCAGTTTCTGGGCCAACACGTTTCGTTCTAGTCTAGATTTTGTTTTCCCGGTTTCCGTCTTTCTTCTTGGCCTCTTTATTCGCTCTGTTTTCAGCTGAATTTCTTGTTTTGTGTTTCTTTCGAACCGAAGAAGGTGGCAGCCTGCGCAACGCAGCCTCATCATCCTATAGTTTCGGTTTTTTGGTTCGCTGAATTTCCTGTCTTGAGCTTCGTCCTTACCAAAAAAAATAATAAAAAGCGATGACCTGCGTAACGTACTCACGTCATCCTATAGTTTCGGTTTTTGCTCCTATAGTTTCGGTTTTGCGCTTTTCTTTCTTTCACCTCGGGCCGTTCCACGTGGGCTTGATGGAAAGCCCTTATTCGCTCTGATGGCGTCCGTCCGATACGCCTGGTCTATACGTGCCCGGATACGCGGGGACCAAAGTTTGTGCGCGCCATATCCGGGATATCGTGTAATGCGGGAATCGCGATCATGGCCGAGAAAGTGCGCAAGATTTTCTCCCCGATTCCAGCTCCCTTCCACCCACCCTCTCCCCTGGCGACGAGGACGGAAAAAAAAAAAAGAGGGAGGGAGCAGCGGGCCTTCTGATAGTCGCTGGCTTGGCTCTTGCCAGCTTCTCTTTAAATTTTGTGTTTTCTCCTTGATTTTCTGGATTGACTTAGACGTTTATCTTGCTTAACTCTTGCCTCACGAAAACAACAAAACGAAAAGGCCATTTACACCTTCATATTATTCTTTTTTTTTTTATACACATATACCCCATCTTTTGGCGCCGTCAACACTTCCCATCTCCGCCCGTGCCTTAGACGCGAGCTGATCACTGCTACGTCATTTCTGAAAGTATCGAGAGAAGAGCATTGCGTCACTTATGATCGTCATATACCTTGGGTCACATTTCGCGATCTTTCTATATTCCGCTGCGCAAACATGTCATTAAAAAAGTGTGTTTAAGTTTTGTTATGCAAGAATAACACTAACTTTTGAGGTGGTTGTTATTTAGTTTACCTTATGTTTCTTTTTTGTGTTTTTTTTTTTTTGCTTGGTTTGCATTGGTTTACCTGTCTTCTATATTACTGTTTGATACCACTTCCCTGTGTAATGCTTCGGCGCTGAAGGTACAATAAAGGCAATGAAATGAAATCTATATTCGAGAGCATCGCGAGATTGAGCTGGAATCAAGCCATTGTTTCCGATTGTAAGAGTGCATAGTCGACATTATCAAACACGCCAAGACATACCATCATTTAACCGCCATAATAATCAATCAATCAATCAATATGCCAATAAATAATTCAATCGATCATAGTTTATTTCACCAGAAAAATCTAGATGTTAAGGGCCGAAATCTGCGCCTTAGGCAGCGTCATAAGGCAACGCCGCCGACGTTTGCCGATTTCCAGGACAGCACTACTTAAAATCAGTAATCGCGTAAGTCTATTTAGCCAACATTAGCCGTGATCCGGCCGACAGTAGTCAACAATAACCAGTGCTGTGCCTCTATTCTCTTATTTTATTTCATTCCTTTATCCTTTTTGGAACCCGAACTGGAGAAAACCAAATCATTCTTCGAATCGGATGTGCCAGCTTGATTCTCTAGGCAGGGACTCCCGTCTTTCTTCGCATATTACTGTTGCTGTTTTCTCGCTCATCGCATTGCTTCTAGTCTGTCGTTGTCTTTTTTTTCCTTTATTGTTCTGGCTACAGAATCAATTCACGTAACTCCGCGCACTTCCGGCGCGCCACTGCTTACGTTTCCGGTTCTTTTGATTCCGTTCCTCCCGTCCGATTCTTCACGAAAGTGTCAAGGCGTTCAAAAAAAAATTAAAAATTTACAAAACCCATCCGCGGAAGCGGAGTTCGTCGCCGTGTTATTCCGATCTCCCTTCCATATGAACCCCGGTTCCCTTTACCGGTCAACGGTTTGGTATATATTCACCTAGTTAAGCCTAAATATATACGGAAAAGTGGTAATGACAGCGCACAAAGAAGATTCTTAGATCGGGTAAACGATTTGGGACGCCTCCTATCCCTACTTTCTGGCGTCCGTTTTGAGCTTATTTTATGCGGAACCACCAACCAGCTCGAACCTTAGTATCCCAAGACTCTTGTGTCCTTCGCTGTATTCCAGAACTGGTCTTTTAGTTTCTTTTTTCGATTTACTTTATTTCGCGGCGACGCTGATGTGGCGTATAATGCGACCATTTCTCCTCGCTCGGCGCGTCTTCCGTCCGTTCGTCCACTAAGGGCGCCCGGCAGTTCCTTTGAAATTCCGCGTTTGCCACTGCAGGTGAACTGCGTCGACGCTTTTGAAAGAAAAACATAAATGGAACACAAATTTATATAGACTCCGGAATTACGTCGTCTCTTCTTCAGTCCGTTTTTTTTTCTTTTTCTTTCTGAGTACATTTTTCACTTCATAAAAAAAAAAGGGGGGGGGGGGGGGCGTCTATCTTTTGTTTTCTTTTTCTGCATTCGCTTTTCGCGCAAGTAAAACAGGAATAAAAAGGTGCTGCACGTACGTGCAGACGCCTAAGAACATAAACTTGTGAGCAAAAAAAAAAAGGTAAAAAAGAACGTCCAACAGGAACAAAACGTATGCATGTATACGAAACACCTCTGCAACTTTTATTTTCTTTTTTATCGTAATTTATTTTTGTATCGCTCGCTTTCTTTGCTGCTTTTGCAAGCATCACGCACTCGTATCGACTTCCTGAGTCTTTTCCGGTGTCGTAAAATTTCAAAAAAAGTTCGAAAAAGTACGCGAGAATGAAAATATTTCGCGCATCCTTCCGTTTTACCTGCTCAATCGCATCTACTTGTCCATCGCATCACCGCCTTCACGTCAGCGTCGCTTGGATTTTTTTTTCTCACTGTTTGCTACGCACTGTCAAAGCTTCTTGATTTTGCGCGCACCTCACCGCGTCCCCCGCCCCCCCTCTCAAAATTTCATGTACGTACCCGCTTCCAGCCTTCTACCCCGTTGTCCTTTCTTTGTTACTTTTGTGCTCGCTTTTCCAAAAAAAAAAATAATAAAAACGCTTTTTCGCGTTCGTAACCGCTCCCAGCCTGCTACCCTGTCCCCTCCACTCCCACCTTCACCGCCGTCCACCCGAAACTGCTGTCCACCGTCCATCCATTGGTCGTCCAGCGTGCGTCCGTCTCCTCCGTCCCTCGCAGCTCACTTCCGTCGAAGCGTTCCATTCGTCTTCGTAAGCAAGCTCATTTTTGTTCCCTACCAGGCACGCGTTTTCCACAAAATAACAAAGAAGGAAGTCGGGGAAACAAGTCAGAGATCTCATGGTCAGCGCGAAAACAGTGCGACGCCTGAAGAAGAAAAAAAGCTTACAGAGCGCGACATCGACGTTGTATGTCTTCGATTCCGCGTCGACGTTTCGTTGAGACCTTTTCCGTCTTCCCAGTCTTTTTCGTTTTCTTTATTTTCGTTTCTTCGTTCGCTCGTTCTTCGGGTGCCACGCAGTCAGTCGCGCGCTTTGCCGTCCCCGCCTCGATATTTGATTTGCCTCCGGCAGCTACCGACCGTTTTTTTTTCCCCACGCTTTTTTGCAGATATCGCGAACGTCCATTAGGCCACCTTGTCAAAGCAGGCCGAGCGTGCGGACAACAAACACTGGCCGGGCGTCGCGCGGGATCAGAACTTACACAAACATGACTGGCACAAACATGCACTTAAACATACACGGGCCCCTGTTGGAAATACGGTGGAAAGTGGGAAGCAGGGTGACCCGGGTTCAAGAGGGGAAGCGTGGATGCTGTGTTCTGCGAGGCCAGCTGCATTGAAGGAACAGCGGGATTATTTATAGCGCATGTCATGAATATACCGGAAACTCATCTCTGTGTGTCTATTTGGAGGGAAGGAGGGGAGCAGTGGAAACGGACGCACGACTCCCCCTGCTCTACGGTGTAAGCAGTCGTGCAGGGAACACCGGTAGTACCTGTAGCGCATTGAAATGACGCTGCAACGGTAACTGTGGCGCGTTATTTTCGCGTCGTGAGACGAGAAGTGTGTCCTCGTATGCATTTATCTATCTGTCCGTCAATGTCTGTCTGCCTACTATCTATCAATCTGTCGATATTTGGCTGTCTAATATCTATCTATCTATCTATCTATCTATCTATCTATCTATCTATCTATCTATCTATATATCTATCTATCTATCTATCTATCTATCTATCTATGTCCTCGTATGCATTTATCTATCTGTCCGTCAATATCTGTCTGCCTACTATCTATCTATCTGTAAATATTTGGCTGTCTAATATCTATCTATCTATCTATCTATCTATCTATCTATCTATGTCCTCGTATGCATTTATCTATCTGTCCGTCAATATCTGTCTGCCTACTATCTATCTATCTGTAAATATTTGGCTGTCTAATATCTATCTATCTATCTATCTATCTATCTATCTATCTATGTCCTCGTATGCATTTATCTATCTGTCCGTCAATATCTGTCTGCCTACTATCTATCTATCTGTAAATATTTGGCTGTCTAATATCTATCTATCTATCTATCTATCTATCTATCTATCTATCTATGTCCTCGTATGCATTTATCTATCTGTCCGTCAATATCTGTCTGCCTACTATCTATCAATCTGTCAATATTTGGCTGTCTAATATCTATCTATCTATCTATCTATCTATCTATCTATCTATCTATCTATCCTTGTCTGATCTCTCTATCTCTCTTTATCGGCTCGGGATTATACAGCTGAGTTTCTATCTTTCCAAATAGGAGAGCTCTGAGGTGGCAAAAGGAGAGAGAAACAAAGGGCGGAAACGTTTTCCCGGAAGAATGCGTCCCGGGTGGGTCATCGTCGCAAGGGGGGCGGAAGTGTATTTGCGTCTCTTGCTTCCGGCCTGTGTCGCGTAGGCGTTTTGCTTCCGCTGTCGTCGGTCGCGCTCCGCGAGCTCGCGGAACCAGGCGACCCCGAACGGCCACTCGATGCGGACTAGATTGCCAAGTACGCGACCGCATCCTATTCGGGGTCGTTATGTTCACATCATTCTTCCCTGAACACCTTCAGAAGGGCGTCTTGCTGGGCGAGTTGGTAATACGACATCATAAATGTAGCGAAACCTTTCGCTACATTGCAGGGACTGCGGCTGCGCGCCTAGGCTGACGGAAGCAAGTGTGCTCGCAAGATTTCACGAAAAGACGGAGCGAGAAATTGAAGAAGCGTACTTTATCTACAGATGTGGGGATGCATGTGTCGCGAGGCCATCGATAGTGTTGCACCCCATAGAAGTAGATTACCCGATCGCTAGTCACTAATACACTTCTTTTTATTTAATTTTTATTTTATTTTTTCATCACGTGTCTAGGTCCTTGAGTAGATATGTGTGTATGTTAACCAATAAACTTCAGTTGATATTCAGCGCTCTGTATGTGTGCTCTTTTTCTGTGTCCGTGGTTTTTTGCGCTACATTTATGATGCTGAACACCTTGGTTCTTTTTTTTTTTTTTGGTCAAGTTGTTTTCTTGTCTTGCCAAGCAGTGTACTGGAATTGAGGTCATCAGAGACGAGGAACGTCTGTTGGCATAGCGACCGTTCAAATTGGTTCTTATTGTAAGTAATTTAGCGCAACTTCGTAATCCTCGAAACGCTCACACATTCACACGCGCTTACACTCAAGAAACACACATCACACACAGCGCTTACTACCCATCCTGTGTGTATATTAAATGGTCAGTCACGCACAATAAACAGTTGGTAGTAAGCGCTGTGTGTGGTGTGTGCTTTTTTAGTGTAAGCGCGTGTGAATGTGTGAGTGTTTCGAGGGATTACGAAGTTGCGCTAAATTACTTACAGTATGACGAGTTACCAACTAGCCCAACAACAAGCTTTAATAAACAAATCGGTTCTCATTACGAAATGGGACGTTGCGACCATACAATAAGAGCATGTTTTATTTAATTATCACCGTTATGTTCTAAACAACGACATAAAGTTCAGCTTGTCGATAGGGATTCATCATAAAAGAAGGCGGGGTGTTTATGATGTCTTTTTTCACTTCTCTCGTGTGCGTGTTAGCATGCTTTCAGTGTTGTACGGAACGGCGTTCCAAGGAACGGCGTTCCTGGAACTAGTTCCTTTTTGGAGGAACGGAGGAACGCCAGCGTTCCATTCAGGATCGATGGAACTGTAACGGGAACTCGTTACAAATACGAGGGAACGGCAGAGGGAACGGCGTTCCTTCTGTAAACGTTCCACGCACGCACGTCGTGCAAAGCGGATGGGCCAGCGCGTGTGTCGCGAAGACTTCCGCTTGCCTTTCAAGTTTCACGTGAGCATGGTGCATATTTTTTGTGAGTGAGGGAAATGCGGGGTTGTCGTACCTCGCGTGCAGAGTGGCCGGTTTGCCTGTTGACTGGTGCTGCGCCCTTGTGCAACCTTTCTTCCCACAGAGGGATTAGTCAGTCTACAGACTTTCGGTGAAGCCTTTTCTCTGCACCAACGCACGTAGGCCGCGGTCCCGTGGGAACAAGCCATCTTCGTCCGTGCCGCGCCAGCTTGCGACGAACGTTAAGCGACACCCTCCCCCCCCTCATACGCAGGTGCACGTGAAGTGACGATGTGGCGTTTTGGAACCACGTCATAGTCATGGAGAAGACGTGAGGCAATAAATGAAACGTCATTTAAAGACACAGGGTGGGGTAAAATTAAAAGAAAAAAAAATCGAAATTGAGTTCTTTACATGTTTGGAATGCCGATCGAAATTGTTTCCAGTTGCGACATCTTCCTTGAGGGGACAACGAGTGTCAGTATGGGTGACAATCCGCGACGAGTTTTTTCGAGGCGGCGGACGCTTTTGATGCGCCCGGTAGTACGAGCGTGGGACCCATCTATCAGCGGCCTTCTCACGTCAAGGAAGGAACACCTTGGTGCTACTTGCTGCCACAGGTGCAGTGGGGTGGTCACGCCCAAGTCAAGGACCTTCACCTGGGCGGGTGTGCGCGGCACCGTCGGAAGGGGCGTGTGTCCTGCAGATTGGAATGCGCAAATTGGCGCCGTTCCCTCATCTACGGATCTGGGGAAAAGGGACCCTTTATAATCAGCCCCCGCGGGCTTCTTTAATGCCTTAGACGCGAGATGGTCACGATGTACCGAAATCATCGTCTTGTAACGAGATGCTCGCCACGTAAATAATGTAAAATAAACCTCAGTACGTTTCCATTCAGCCTATTCATGCTGCCTCTGCACCTTCCTCCCGGGTCTCTGGTGCCTGCAAAGGTCGCTCGCAAGTGGGTTCAGACTTACCGGGAGTACAAAGTGCTCCCGAACAAATCGGGAGTATAAAGCGCTGTTCTCGACGGGATTGAAAAGAGGTAAGCGATGTCAGCATCACAGTTTAAGTAGGTTCTTTTTCTAATTAATTATCCGGGATTGCAGGTTTGGACACCTCAGAGGAAAACGTGAGCTGGTTGTCGCCAGCTCACGTTTGCTGTCCTGTCAGCGATATTCGAATTCGCATAGTGTATGCAGTTCTATATGAGTATTAAATTGCTAACTTTGTTTCGCCTCAGGATTGTTTGATGATAATTGATTGAAAAATATCAATGCAACGATAATGTAACGACACGTTCCAATTTTCGAATTGGAACTGGAACGCGTTCCTTTCCGGTTAAGGGAACTTGTAACGGGAACTCGTTCCAAAATTGGCAAGGAACGAGGAACGAGCTTTCGTTCCTGTTTTAGAGGAACGTGTACAACACTGCATGCTTTACACACTTCTATGATAAATGCTAGAGGTAGGAGCTTCACGTGTCTTGTCAATGCAGCCATCTTCTCAGATTCTTTGCCGCGAAAATCGCTTTGATTTGCCCTAACATAGATGTGGAGTTCTGAACGAGTCAGAGGCCCCTCCTCCTTTTCTTCCTCACCGTCACTTCCTTTTCCCACCCTCTTGCTATACTCTAATATGCCTATGTGAACCGCCGGTTTAATGGCCAATCCCCCCGTAGTGTGTACGAGCCAAATGTAAAGGGTCAAGCAAGCAAGCAAGCATGCGTGGTCGTGCTATGTCAGGAGCTGCTTGGCACACACCCGCTTTCTGTGGCGCATACCCGCCCAATTTAACGCGGACGTTACCGGAGTTTTACAAAGCTTTAACAGCTCTGCGGTTAAGATATCTTATATTGCATGATGTACCGCGCTTACTCACGTAACACAAATCGCCAGCTCCGGCTTAACCTTGGCTATCGGCTCTTATAAAAACGTGATAAAACTGTTCGTGATTGCTTCTATGCCTCCGCTTCGATGTAATTAACGCTCGCACGCTACTATAATTCCCCGTGGGAAACTTTGTCGCGACATTTTCTTGTCTTAAACGGAAAAAGAACCGCGGCCGAAGCGGCACTAGTGCTGAAACATGCATAGAGGTAGATACAATGAAAATATATAGTAAAGGTTGGAGTGAATGTATGGAAATTGGAAACACGTTATCATCTATAGGTTGTAGGAACAGCAATAGGTGCCTGAGAAATGCTCGCTGACGTCTCGATAGGTGGACTTATCTTAAGGAGAAGGCCTTTAAGATGAAGCATTCACCTTTAAAGGGACAGTAAAGAGAATATCGATTTTTTTTTTCGTATTAGTAAATCAGTATTTCAAAATACCAAAATCACCATGCTTGCCGTGAGAAGACGCTTGGTAAGCGGGAAAACGCGCAAAAAGAAAATGCAGGTGGCGACGCCACCTTAAACTTCCCGCACCAGTCGCCGTGACGTCATTGATTTTGACGGTGTCAAAAAGGGCCTACGTAGTTGTTAATCGGCAAGAATGAAGTACACTGTCTTCTGAGTAAGTCAAAGACTTAACATCTCAAGTCACGGAAAATTTCATCGCGCCAAACTGGCCAAAATTGAAAAAGGCACTTTGTAATTCGTGACGTCACCATTGAAGATTTTGGCAGGAAAATTAAAAGTGAGACTTTCGACATTGCTTTTCTCATCTACTGACAAACCTATGATGGTGGCATTGGTGACACTAGAGTTTTCAGAGCGTAATTTATCAGTCTAAACTAACTGACTGTTTCAATTTAGTGTCCTTTAAGGTGAAGGCCTCCTCAAGCGCGAAAACTGACCGGCGTCCCGCGTCGGCATCTCAAGTCGGTGGCGTCAGCACGAGTGATGCAAAAAAATCATTATAACGCGATGACTTCACCGTATGACGTCATCATAACGTCACAGATTGCCCTAGTCTGTTATGTGATCATGACGTCACGAAGTGACGTCGTCACTTCACATCATTAGTTGGTCAAAGGGAGGCCGATCCCGGAGGCAATGCAAAAACAAGGTGAGGTGCACAAAGCATACAATGCCTCGGATCTTGGAGGCATTGCAAAACCACATTTGCTGCACTAAGCTTTCGGAGAGGGCCGAGAGTTCAGTACGTCGACTTGGAAAAATACGGGACATGACGGCGACGGCAAAAACCAGGCGAGAGTGTCCATATAATTCATATCGCAATAAAAGAAAGAGAAGAACATAGCTTTCGCATTTGAGTCGGCAGAGGCGGATGCTTTAGGGACTCCGTGAGTTTTTACTTCTTTTGATTGACGTCACGCCACGTGGTTTTGTTGCAGGTACTCGTTAATGCGAAAGTCTGGAAAACTCTGGAAACAGGTGTACGTTAAAACAGCAACATCAGTCGCGGAACGTGGAGCGCCGCTTTCTCATCGATTTCGTTTTTTCTTCACGACGTCCGCCATATTGTGTGGCTCCGACGAGGTGCGTGGGGATGTGATCTTGCGGGATTTTGCGCATTCATCTCCAGGGAGGGACATCGAAAATCACAGCGCTCGGATGTCACCCGCCAGTAGCGGCAGAGCTGTGACGTATGGTTTAGCCAATGAGCGAACGCCCCCACGAATAAAAAAAAAATGCAAGAACGGGTGTAAAAAAGAACACTTCACTGTGCTCGGGCGAACAAAAAAAAAAGAAAGAAAAATATATACGAAGATCGACTGATGTACGAAATGAAGAAAAGAAAAATGTACACAGCGCGTGGAGTTCGAGAAAATGCTAAGATCAAGAGGCATGGAAAGATGCGCTCGCGACAGGAACAGCAATGTCGGAAGTAAAAGAGAGAGAGAGAGCGAAATATAAAAAGTAAGTGCAGTTCCGATCGCCATGATCAGCGAAATAACTTCCGTGCCCTCCGGTGCGTGGGGTGCGGAAGAAGCTGACTATGCTCCCTGGCCCTGATCGAACGCATTTCACTTTCTTTCCTTTATCGCTGACGCTCTTCTCTCTTCTTCACTTTAAATTCTGTAGCTTCAAAATTTCTTTTTTGGCTTTCTTGTTTATTTTTCTTTCTGTACCCCGTCTTGTGCTTTGAGGTCGAAAAGTTTTGCGCAGAAACAGCAAAGACCAAGAAAAAAGAATGAATGACCGCGCTTGGGGAAGACGCTCAGGATATACGCGGGACCGACCTGTTTCAGCCGGGTTGAGACGCCGTCGCTCCCGCGTCTTCCCTTGCAAATCTCCCCCCCTTCCCAGTGGAGTCGCGTGGGAACTTCTTCCCCATCTCCAATCCCTTATTCACCGCCCTCCTCCCTAACAACGTCTCCCTGCTCCCCCTTCGTTCCTAAAACCGAGAAGCCCGGATAAGGGTGTTGCTCGTCTCTGCCACATTTCCCTCCTTTTCCCTTATCCCCTCTTTATTCACTGTCCACCTCCCTAAAATCGCCCCCTTCCTCCCTGAAACCGATGAGGCCGCGTAGGGAGTGATGCTCGTCTCTCCCCTATTTCCCTGCTTTTTCCCTATCACCTCTTTATTCACTGCCCTCCTCCGTGACATCGTGTCCCTCCTCCTCCGTCCCTAAAACCGAGAAGCCCATGTAGGCATTGTTGCCCTTCTCTTTCCCCATTCCCCTCTTTCGCGCCTTCCTATACTTCCTACCTATTTTTTTTTTCTTATCTAAACATGACGCTTTACATCGCCGTCGTCTCTTTAGGGACCATCGCCTTCTCTGTGGGACCTAGGGGTGTCAGATCCGTTGTGTGTGTGCGCTTCCCAAAACATTATTGCACATTTTCGTGTTTTTTTCCTCCTCAGTCTAGTTGACTCTGCCTTACTCCTGATGTGTCCATTGAGACACCTTTTTTAATCCCCTTTTCTTGCTGTTTCTTCCTTTTTTTAGGGGAAAGAAGGGTCACACAATTTATGCCTGTTTGTCGGCCTTCCCTACCATAAAGTGTCTCCTTTGACCCGTGCGCATTATTATTTTTTTCTCAGGCCTTCGGGGTTCTATTGGTTCATTCTTGGGCGACGTTTGAAGGTGGTGGATGGCTTAGCATTTTGATATCGTACTTGTTTTTAATGGATTTCCTTTTTTCTTTTCTTTTTTCTTCTCGTCCCCCCGGTGTCTCTATAATGGCGCTGTCGGAGCGGATTTATTTTGTCTTCCAGTCGATAAGGCCGGTGACGAATAATATCGCGTGTCCATATTTTTTCGCCCCAGCTATATGTTATTTTTCGCCTTTCGACAACCTTGTTCTTAAAAAGAGAGAGAGAGAGTGCAAGGCCATAATGGACTGTGGAGCCGTGCACGGGCCGCATTTCCGAGTCCGAGCCCGGCCCGGGTTCGCTGAGTGCATTGAAGGCCGTTCCGAGCCCGACGCTAAAGGGCTGCGAGCTTGCCCGGACTGGCCGGACGGGCAAAAACAAATGAACGGACCCGGCCCGGTGTTATGAAGGTTTCCTGCGGAGACACGATATCGTTTCCCGATAATATGTGGCATTCAGCATATCTAAGTGAAACGTAAGAAAACGACACATTACAGTCACTATATACACAGATTACATGGTGTCGTGCAAAAATAACAAGCTCTCCAAGATTCGCGCTTCAGTGAAGTGCGGCGCTCCTGCATCACATATCCCGCCGCAGCGAAGTTTCATTCGCTGCTCGCACTGGAAACCTGAATTTCCAACATCTTGTTCGCAAGTATAGCAAGCTTGGGATACTTTGACTGCTTGTTCTTCCAGAAGTTTAGTACCTCAGATGCAGGACTGGAGAATGTTCCCATAGACAGATAATCACAAAGCTAATTTTGTGCGGTCATCGCAACGGGCTGGAAAACAACTCCGGCATAACGTCTCTATTTGGGGCTTGATTCGGGCTTCGCAGCTGGCCCGGCCCGCCCGATAATTAACAAAGAAGCCCGACCCACGCCGAGATGAGAAGACTTCTGCCTACACGAGCCCGGCCCGCGGGCCGGGCCGTTCTCGGGCTTTCGAGCTACCCGGAGCCCGTGCACAGTAGTGAAGCTTGCTGGGCAAGTTGGTGAATCATGATGGTAGGAAGAGCGCGAACGTAAAGCACGGGACGAAGAAGGAACACATAAGACGACACAAGTGCTGTATGTGGTCCCGTGCTTTACGTTCGCACTGTTCCTACCACCGTGCGCAGCTCTAGTACACATATTGCTATTGCTGTCTTCGATTGTGCTACAGTGTTTTTTTTTTGCTTATTTCGAAAGCCTGTGCATCGGTGTAGTACTACGCGGACGCAAACCGTGATGCCTTAGCATCGCAATGACGTCCTGAATTGTCCGTTGTTCTCGTAACTCGCTGCTGAAGCTTAGCACTGTTTCGTCATAGTAGCGGATAAGGTGAAAAGGCTCGGGGCAAAACTAACGAACAAGAGGCGACAGTTCGGATTACCTTAAAAGCTGCCACGTTCGGCGAAACGGCCGCTTCGACAGGGATAAAACTGAGCCGCCAGGATGTTGGCGCATTGTTCGATCCCGTCATGCTCAATGCGCATGCGCGTCTGTCCAGCTGGCACCATTGCTCTGGTGTAATGTTCACGGCTTTTCCGTTTCACTTGGGCTTAAAGGAGTCTCGTATATAACACCTTGTCGATATACATTGAGCGTATATTGAGTTACATTGCCTGTATTTCTAAGTGCTTGCATCAAATAACATGTAATCAAGTAAACCCTAAGTGATAGAGATATATATACCGCATAATCACATTTCGGGCTTTTTTTTTCTTTGGCATGTTAAGAAATTGCCACAGTTATTCTGACAGGAAAGGTGTTTTGTACTGGGGTCCTCCAAGATTTCGCTGACGTCACTTCCGTCACGGAAGTTAGTAAATACGTAAGTGAAGAACTCGCAAAAGAAATTCTTTAAGATTTCTAAGAGTGCAGTTACCGTTCGAATCGTTCAGTTTTTTCGAGTATTATGCGCTTACGTGCTCTCCGTCGTCAGAAATAATTCAGGCTTTGCCTTATGCATTCGCCTAAGGCAACTGGAAGGCGAAAGCCGTCTTCTTCTGAGTCGATTATATTGAGCGCCCCCTCCGAAGGCATTCTGCACCTCGCAGGCTTTCGCAGTGTCCCAGGTATCGGCACACCTTTGACCGAGCGACGATGTCATGTGATGACGCCATCATGGTATGACGTCAGGATGACGTCACAATTTTTTGAGACCTGTGGCGTCATAATGTTGACGTCATCACCTCCTGGTTTTCTTTGCATCGTTCTTACTGATGCCGGCGCGGCCGACACTCAATTTTCGCGTTTGGATCTAAGGCTTGCTCCTTTTAAAAAAGTCAATTTTGACGAAGTCCTTGTTGCTATGTCATGCAGGAAGAAAAAAAGGGAAAACTTGACAGCTTTTTCTCTTTCGGTGTCTTGTTTTCGAGCGAATCGCTCAACCGCGTGTCATCTTCGATGTCAACTTCCATCGAGTCAACCGCTTCATCACTACGCAACGCCACTGACGTCTCTGACCTTTTTTGCGATCTTAGGGAGTGAATAGAAGCATATATTGGCGTGAGAAAGCAATAACTTCCAGCTGACAGGTCATCTGAGCCGCTTACCAGAGATCGTTCGTGAAAGGTTATTTCGCGGAGTCGTTCGCGTCGAGACGGCATTTCACGCTCGCTCCGTGCGTGGGCGTCGCATGCGCTTACCCCGTCATTCTTCGCGCGCTCCGGCACGCGCGATCAGTGACCCCTGCTCCGTAAGAATGAATAAATTAAATAAAGCACAGCAGTGTTCCTGCGGCTGCTGCCTTAGCGCATTACATGGACCCTAAAGCCCCTTCGCTTGACCAACCTACATTGTCAGTGCCACCATGGGATCATTGCCAAGTGACCACCAACAAGCCTCTGGGATGTATCCGTCAAGAGGTGAACGGACACACTATCTCTAGGTGCACACCGTTCCGCCCTTTATTTCCTGCATCTCAGACACTTGAACTACGAGCATATGTGGACGCCGGGTTGACATCGTCTATACTGCACACTTCCTTAGTGTGCCCTTCTCATCCACATGTCAACCAGACCTGCTCTTATGCGTTAGACATCCCCATCATATCCGTCCTAGCAGAGTTAGTTGCTCTCTGTGATGGTCTTGCCGCACTTCAACCGCTCGTCGAGATGCACCACCCGTCAAGCCTGATCCTTTACACTGACTCGACGCAAGCTGTTCGCGTACTTCGTCGCGTTGACCGTTCTGTGGGTGTAGCAGAGCAATTTCACCGTTGCGCTGCAGCTTATCCGTGCTCAGTTCGAGTGTGTTGGATTCGCCGATCTAGTGTCCTGGCTCATGCCGCGGCAGATGCCGCTTGCCATCCTGTAACCGTCATGTACCCCTTACCTCTGCTCCTGCTGCCACCTTCTGACACTGTGGACATTCACAAAGAAAATCTTCGGCGCACCACGCGAGCTCTCATACCTCCGCGTGGTCATGACCTCCCGAGTGGACTTACTCGTCAAGAGGAGGTATCGCTCCGAAGGGTTCGCGTGGGTGCAGCTGTGACGCCTTCAATCCGCGCGAAGTGGGGCTACACGGACACAACTTCAAGCTGCCCATTTTGTCCTGCGCCTGTGCGGGAAGCAGACCTGAACCACCTCCTATGGACTTGCCCTGGGCTTCAAGCGGCTCGTCGACGCCATCTGCGGCGTGCGGGACTTCAGCACACCAGGCCGCCTGACTTGCAGCGATGGATTTACGGTCCGAACCATAGGTCCCTCCTGGACTTCATGGAGGAAACACAGCTACACAGTTTTGTGTGATATGTATTGATGCCGTAGGGCAAACTCACGCAATTAAAAAAAAAAAAAAAAAAAAAAAAAAAAAAAAAAAAAAAAAAAAAAAACTAGAGGGACTGCGCAGCTTTCCATTAAACGCTTTTGCGCGAAATCACTTCTGTGTATATTTGTTGAAGTTACGCTGAAGCCAGCCGAAAAACTTTGTGCAGAGCCAGCGTTGTGTGAGTGGCTCGGGAAGTCAGTTCGATGGCTTAATCCGCCTCTATTCCAAGCGCGTGTAAGCCTCTTTGTCTTGCTCAACAGCAAATTTATCATACGCAGACGCGGTGAATAGTTCGTGGAATACGGCTGTGGCTGACCCGAAGTCCATCATCATTCCACTGGTAAAAGGCAACCTTTGAGACATTGCGGCGGGGCGCTGGTCAGTCCACCGGGGTAGTTTAGCGTCCTAAGGCCCGTCGCGGTGGTGTAGCGGGGACGGCGCTCGGCTGCTGATCCCGGCCGCGGCGGTAGCATTTCGGTAGAGGCGAAATGCTGGAAGCCCGTCTGAGCAGAAAGGTCGGGCCCGATCTTTCTGCTCCCTCCTACTTCTTTTCTCGAATGTCTTTTTCCAAGTTCGCGCTATTATGTACCCCATTGGTGTCAACCAACTCGCCCAGCAACGAGTCTTACTCTAATCACACGTTAGAGCCAGTTGCCAGTCCTTTAAGACTTAGGAAGTAAGGTTAAATTCGGGGTCAGTTGACGCATAACGCTGAAAGAATGAACAAGACCACGGCGGACAAAGCACGTCGATGTCCCGTCACGGTGGTCTTGTAATGGCGCTTGGCTGCTGACCCGAAGGTCGCGGGATGGAATCCCTGCCGCGGCGGCCGCATCTTCGATGGAGGCGAAAATGCTTGAGGCCCGTTAACTTACATTTAGGTGTACGTTAAAGAACCCCAGGTGGTCGAAATTTCCGATGCCCTCCACTACGGAGTCTGTCATAATCATATCGTGATTTTGTGACGTTAAACCCCAATAATTATTATTAAAGCGTGTCGATGGTGTGTTCGCCGCTTCTCTCTCCTTTATTCGTCGGGGTCTAGACTGGTTTATTCTTTCAAAGATTTAGGTTCATGTTAACGAACACCACGGTGCACGGTGAAAATTTATCCGGAGTCTATCTCTATGCGGCATGGCTCAGAATCGTACCGTGTTTCTGGCGCAGTAAAGCGCTACAGTGTGATACGCGCCACTTCGCGCTCGTTAACACGAGTTTCTTTAGCAAGTTACGGAATTACGGTACGCAAGTACGCTACCGCATGACCGTACCGGTCCTCCTTTCCCGGTCGTTGACTTTTGCAAGTGAAGACACCCCAACACCACAGAAGCTTTTTCAAAAATTACTGTGGGGTTAATTGTCACGCCTCGTTGTTGCCTGTCAGCCTACGCGTTGTTGCCGAGTAACCTGTCGTGCGGGGGTCGCACTGTCACTGGAACTGGGGGCGTCAAAGGCACGACGATCGGCAAAGTAGGAGCGCCACCGTACGGCCTTACCGTATTTGCGTGCCGTATTGTCGTAACTCGCTCAAATGCTCTAATGCCGGGGCACGCGCGCCACTCTTTTCGCGAGAAACGTAGCACGTCCCACGCGTGGTTGCGCCACAGCCGACACTCCTGGAACATCCCACGCGTACCGCGGGAGCTTGCAATATCTCGCTGGCTTTTCAACGTGCCGCGGTCGATATGCGACTGCAGTTGCCGACGACGACGAACCGTGCTTTTCACGTATTGCGAGTATTACTCGTTCGACTGTTGTCCGAGCGAGCTTTATATACCTTGCCCTGCCGCAATCCTAATAAGTTTCGCGGGAATTTCGTGGCAATGACCTTGGGAATTCGGTGAGGTTCGTCTTTGATGTTTGATGCGGTGCTAGAGTCGATGGGGAAATCGATGGTTTGACGAAACATCGCCTGGTCGGGAAGAAGTATGAAGAAACGAAAAGAATGAGCGCCGACCAAAATGAAAAGGTTTAGAACAGTAAAAAATGACGTTTCGGCTACCGTACGATAGCCTTGTTCACCCGGCTTAGAACATCAAAAATGACGTTTCGGCTACCGTATGGTAGCCGAAACGTCATTTGGTGAACAAGGCTACGGTAGCCGAAACGTAGTTTTTCAATGTTCTAAACCTTTTCATTTTGGTCGGCGCTCATTCTTTTCGTTTCTTCATAGAGTCGATGGGGCGTAATTAACGTAGATGGCATCTTGCTGCGTGGAGGAAGGGGGAAAAAAGGTTTGCTGCGAACTTTCCTAAAGAGAGATAGAGAGAAGGAGAGAAAGCTCTTAATTGAAAGCAGAGTGATCAACCAGCGTATATTCGTTTACTTGCTATTCAGCAGGTAGATGGGAGGGTAGGGAAGAAAGGGCCTAGAAGAGTGTGGGTAAAAATATTTCTCAAACAAATGCGGGAGCGCGTTTGAGCTTCGCTTCAAGAGTAGAACGCGATAGCGTAATGGGGTCCCGTGCACATCGCCTTCTCAATTGGCAGCCTCGCTTCGTGTCCCGGAGAGCACCTCAACCATGTCGCAAGGAAAGGAACGTCTGTACGAATAGCATTGGCCGTTTTAAACTATCCTAGAGTGCCTACTGCTAGTAGAGTTACGAAGTGCCTCTACGCCGTCATTATTCCTTTCGCGAATCAGCGAGGTACAGGGGGGGGGTCAAAAGTTCCCAGGCCACGCTGTGCCATAGGAATACATGGGATAGTGGCCTGGGAACTTTTGACGAGCCCTGTACCTACTACGCGTCCGCAAGGCAACTCGTGAACCTATGCAGCTGCTCACTTCGTTATTGCTTTTGTTGATGATGATGATTGAATATGTCTGAGTGCTTTGTAAAGGGTGGGCCTCTAAACCCCCAGTCGTTGTACAGTTCACATGCGGTGGGGGTGGTAGTGGTCATGATGAATACTATGATGATGATGATAATGATCCTCGAAATGATGGTGGTGCACGTGATTTCGCGCGCTTGCAGCCTCGCTATCCGACGGGTTTCACGGCGTGCAACTCGCTGATTTTTTACTCGTCCCAGTTTTGTTTTCCTTGCCCAATTTCAACTCGGAAGAATATTTTTAAGCTGACCCGTATACTGTTTCTATAGCTCCAGCCACCCATTTTTAGTTAACTGTCTTTAGCTTACTTTTGCATAACTTCAGGCATGAACAAGGACGGTATGTTTGCGGTTATCAGCCACAAACATCTCAGATCTTGCGTACGTGGGAATAAATATCAAGGAATAAAAATGAGCTCCTATGCAAGGAGGCGGCACGTTTCTGTTGCAATAGGGAAACAGGGGGAAATCATACAACGACCCCGTGTCAAGTAAAAAAAAAAGGGAAAAAGAAAGTGCTTAGGGTCGCGGCTGCACGCAATGGCTGCTTGCGAAAGCAGGGCGCTCGCTAGGGTAGAAGCGAACGAGGCGTGTGGGAGAGTGCGGGAAAGGGGGAAAGGGAAACGAGAAAAAGTGTGTCTGGGCAGACGCTCCCTAAAAGGGATGAACGGTTCGCGTTGCCTAAAAGGCGAAGGAGAATCGGCTATTAGCGCCCCGTGCGCGTTTAGAGTGGGCTTTTATGTCGCCTTATTTCTTACATTTGTATTTGCGTTCCTCTCCAAGAAATGTATCTCTTTTCCTTTGCTAGCGTTGCATTTGTTTAGCTGGTTATGCTTCCCTTGCTGCCTGGGACTGATGATGTCTTGTGTGTGTGTGTGTGTGTTTTTTTTTAAGGCCTGATTTCAGTAACTTTCTGCGCAAATACATAAAAAGAAGGTCGCAACCTGGGTTTGCGGTTTTCTTAGGCCCGGGTGTTCGTTCGTTTAGAAGTTATAGCTATGTCGTGGTTTTTATAGTGATTATGCTGGTAGTATAAGTACAAGAATGAGCCAACTCGAGGTGAACAGCTGTAGCGGCTATCACTTTTGCATGAATGGTAAGCTCAATGACCGAGAACTGTTGAAAAGATAAAAAACCCTGATGAGTTCTAGACGTCGTGTGATGGCGCTTGCTCTCCTTGGTAATTTAGAGTGAAGTTTAAAAACTTTTAAAGGCCCGCACCCGCAGCCTGTTGGCTTCCTTACTGTAAAGTGTGAAAGCCATGCATAAAAGTTGAAAAACTTTCTTACTGTGGCGAGAACTTTTAGCCAAGTAGAATTGCGCACTACGATGTCGCGGAAAAGAATATAAAGACGCTTTTCCGTTCGCGGCTGTATCTAAGGGCACGTGTGTTTTAGCGGCGAAGCACCTTAGGGTCTCGCCTTGTGGGCGTGTCATGTCGTCGTCACGCTCCATCATAAACGGGTATGCGCCACAAAAATTGGGTGAATCCCACTACTCGCCACCGGTCTATACTATACGGACGGACGGTTTGACGGACGGATTGGCCAAGCTTTTCTTGCCTCCATTTTCCCGATGGGTGAAGGGCTTCTGAATTTTTAGGGGCGAAGCTCCTTAGGGCATAGGCTAGTCCGGCGTCGCGTCATAGCCACCGTATAGTGGAATGTACCCACTACACGTGATGACGATGACGTCTGATGACCATGAAGAATAAGCGCGTTCCAGACCACACATTCTCTTTCTGCCATGGATGAAAACGATCCTGAACGCGCTCTCGCCCTCGAAAGACAAAACGGCAACGCCGACAACATTCTGAATTTTTAGGGGCGAAGCTCCTTAGGGCATAGGCTAGTCCGGCGTCGCGTCATAGCCACCGTATAGTGGAATGTACCCACTACACGTGATGACGATGACGTCTGATGACCATGAAGAATAAGCGCGTTCCAGACAACACATTCTCTTTCTGCCATGGATGAAAACGATCCTGAACGCGCTCTCGCCCTCGAAAGGCAAAACGGCAACGCCGACAACAAACGTTCCCCTGAACTTAACGTCATATATGAGGAAAACAAAATCAGGGGAACCCCCTCCTTGTGGTCCGTAGAGCTCTTGAACAAAATCATCATCTACCCCATATGTAAATAATAAAAGATTGTGTATATACTTTATCAATATGTAAATAATGAGACATTGTGTATATACTGTATGTATAATCACACCACACCCCCGCGTTTGTGTGTCAGGTCTTGGGCAAAATTTACGGAGGATTGACGGTTTGCCAGATTACCTCCGGAGCTTCGCCCACTCATCATCATTCACTTCGTGGATATGGTGTGATTTTTTGTTGAAGGGTTTCGAAGGTGTGTTTACACTGCCATACAAATCTCCTGTGTACAGAGACGGCTCTGAGCAAGTGTGAGGCTCAGCAAATGCTGGTAAGATATTTCATTTTTATATTAAAGTCAATCATTCCGTGGCGCACCTACCGACATCGACACTAGCTTGACGTCAGGATACAGTACTAATTCTGGTGACCTCACGCAGCAGTCCGGCTAGTTGTGATGACGTCAGGTACCAAACCTTCCAAAATGGCCTCATGTGCGTCACCAAAACATTCAAAATGGCCGGTTGTGCGTCACCAACGGAGCCACGGTGCGGAGCGGCCGTGGAAACGTCACGATATCTTGCGCGAGCACGTGACAGGAAGCTCACATTGTGTTGTGACGTCAGGGTTCAGTAGGAACCGAAACTAGCTTTCAGAAACATACTGTAATTACTTTTTGAGGGTGCACTCAGACTTAGCAATACATTTTCTAGGCTCTTGAAGGCATGGCCTTTCATTTGACGCAGAAAAACGACAACTCAAAATTCTCGTGTCTGTACTCCTTTCTGGCGAACGCCTTAAACTAAATGCCGCATCAAACGCTAAAATTGACCTTCGGCGTCAGCGTACCGCCGCGTCGGGAGTACGAGCGATGCAGAAAATCTTCACGTGATGTCGTCAGCATATCACGTCACAGATCGCCAAAATTTGTGACGTCTTCATAACGTCACTTGATGACGTCATCATATGTTGTCGCAGGTGGGCGGATCACGGAGCCAGTGCAAAACCGTATGAGGTTCCTCCGATCGTGGAGTCAGTGCAAAAAACACGTTAGGTGCGGAAAGCTTTCGGAGAATGGTGGGGCAGGAGCGATACGTCGACTGAGAAGAAAAAGATGCTCTTGCCTACGAGTTGTCTTAGGGGAATGCATGCGAGTTTTTTTTTTCATTTCTCTTTCATCGAAATGCGGCCGCAGTAGCCGGAAATCGAACCCGCGTCCTTATCCTTAGCAGCGCAACGCCAGAGCCGCTGAGCCAAGCCTCAACGGTGGGAGATTACTTCTCCCCATTTCAATGGGTTTTCTATGCAGACTATGTCTCTTCACGTTCCGTTTTAATAATAATGTGTAGGGTTTTACGTCCCAAAACCACGATATGATTATGAGAGACGCCGTAGTGGAGGGCTCCGGAAATTTTGATCATCTGGTGTTCTTTAACGTGCACTGACATCGCACAGTACACGGGCCTCTACCATTTCGCCTCCATCGAAATTCACGTTCCGTTTTACGTTACCAATTAGTTTCGTTGTTCTTTGCACGTAATACGGTTGCCGCGACCATAATTGTGGGCACTGAAAGGCGGTTCAATTCCTCTTGCGCGCACATCGCTGCGCTACGAACTTTGCTTCCGCCGTGGACAGCGAAGTTATTGACTTTTGGCGACCGGAGCTGACCGGAGCGTGCTGCGCTAATGCGACGCTTGCGTTTCGCGTTTCTGTAGCCACTGGCGCATTGCTGTCGACACGTGCGCTTCCTCGCTTGACCCCCATCTCCCTCTCAGCCTTCTCCCCAACGCTGTTCCCGCAGATAACACCGTAACGTCATTAGCGTCGGACATGTGCGGTCGCGGATATTTGCCTTTTGCGTGTCCGTGTCTGCCATCTCTTTGTCTCTCTCTCTCATTCTCTCTATTTCTCTCCCTCATAGACGAAGCAACTTTGCTGCACCTTAATAATGCTCTTAAAGGCCATTATTTCTGCCGTGAAACACGTCTTTGCTGTCCGAAATTGCCGGCAGGGGCAGGTCTTGACAACGTGTGCTACGTTCTCCCACGAACGGCCGCGCCTGTAACGTATCCCGTTCAGCTCAGGGCTTCGTGTTAGTGAGCGAGTGGTAACAACAAGGTGACCTGTTTTTATTACCATGAGAAACGAACACATTTTTAATTATGACCATGTTTGCATATCTTTACCGTGCACGCCGTATGTTACCAATACGATGGTCTGTGGTGACCCACTCAAGCTATTCAGCGCGCCTTTTGGCCCTCAACACCATCTAAATTTTCCTTTAGATATAAACTTCGCCGATTGATTGATTGATTGATTGATTGATTGATTGATTGATTGATTGATTGATTGATTGATTGATTGATTGATTGATTGATTGATTGATTGATTGATCAGCGACTGTTCAAGTTTTTAATGTTAGCTCAGCGTCGACCAACCCCCACCTCCGGACTTCGACTTATCCTGTAAAGCGTGCTTTGCCTTTTGCTTGCTTGTACTCATGAGAAGCACACGAAAATTTCGGAAGGGTGACGTCGATTCTTAACTCAATAAACGGGACAACAAAAGTAGAGACACACAGGACGAAGCGCTACTAACAACTGTGAACATTTATTGAAAAACATCGCCGCAGCTAGACAATGTGCGCAGGTGCACAAGGCTTCCGATGACAAGCAACAAAAACAACCAACAGAGCCAGGCGCGAGATACACCCCCGTGACAACACCAACACGTGGAAAATGAATTCACCAGAATGACCGAATGAGAAGTGACACGTAGATACACAGATGACTACCTAAAACCGGGAAATAAAACAAGATAAAAAAGACTACAAGGTAAAACGCTGACATAACTAAAAAAAATGCGAAAGGAAACGCGCTTAAAAATGGCCAATAATGAAACGCACTTCTTTATTTAATAGAGCTACTGAAGCGACACTCACGCACTTGTCGGGTCCACGATCTTCAATTGTCCCGTTTATTGCTCTTAATTTTTTACCAAGTATGCATCACCAACTGGCCCAAACCTCTACTCTTCTAAAGTACATTCTTAACGCCGACGGTAGATAACCACCGGAAAGCGCAAATGACCCCTCTTAGACATTGGTGGTGGGTTGCATTCTCCATACCAGGCCTAATTTCTTGCTTAGCGTCAACTTAGTTTGCCCTTTTTTTTTTTCTTTTTTTTCACGAAAGCGGACCTGTTTCGGTTACAGTGAATGCAGCGGTTACAGAAAGCAAACAAATGGGCTCCGCACTTAAAAGGCACGCGGCCGCGGATAGCCAGCCGAAAGGAAATTCCGCCCAGCAGCTCGCAACCCTGGTTGAATCCCACAAAAAAACGAGAAACGGCTCGCACACCCTCATCACTCACTCGGCTTGAGATCGGCGCCTGCGCAGTACTTATTCCCGTGTGCCCCGTTTGTCTTTGAAAGAAGCGTCGCACTGAAACCAAAGCATTCGTTGTATGTTGATAACCACGGTCTTTGCAAAATAGTTCTCCGGAATCCCGCAAGGTGGCGGAAGGGTTAAGAAAGGGAAAATGGACAAAATAGACAAAAGAGAAAATAGTCTATTTTCCCTTTCTTAACCCTTCCGCCACCTTGCGGGATTCCGCAGAACTCATTTGCAATACTTGTGTCCATGTGCTTCGAGTTGTCGATGAATTCGCCCTCGCGTTGCCATTTGCTAGCTTCCTGGTTAGCTCAATTGGTAGAGCGACCGCTCCGGAAATGCGTTGGTCCCGGGTTCGAACCCCGCACCAGGGACGAATTTTTCGGCAACTAAGAAGATTTTCTTTCTGAGAAATCCGTATGGATTTCCTTGTGGCTTCGTGCTACAAACGGGTGGTTGTCTATTTTCCCTTTCTTAACCACGGTCTTTCGTCATTTAATTGCAATTTATCCTCGTTCGTTAGCAAACAAGAATCGATTACTGCTCTTGCTCACCAAACCCCACTTTTTTACTTTTCCTGTCTTTTGTGTTTCTCTTTGCTAAATTTTATGAAACCTTGCGAAATTTGGGATAAAATGACATTATTACTATTCACAGTTAACGGCGTTCGTGTCATCAAATCTGATCTTTCGCTCCTGTCCTTTCTGCGCTGTCAACCATGACAGTAATCCAACTTTCCCAATTTTCTATCTAAAGATATCACAGATATCTTTAGATAGAACATCTAAAGCCCACAGATATTCCTACAGCTGAAGATATTTAGAGATACTCGATTTAGATCAGTACATCGACCGAGAGGAAGAACAAGAAGATGACTTTCGTCTTCGTGCTACATTCTCCCTGTACGCGAGCGCCCAAGAATAAACTCGAAAACCGAGAAAGAAGTCTCCGAGAAAGCAACATCAAAACAAAAAAGAAGAGAAACGTTAAGACTAGTCGGTATGTTAAGGCTCGAGTGCGCGATCGCAGCTCATGCATGCGAGACGAGAGTGCAATATCGTTGAGATTTATGCCTCCGCGCTGCTCGCGCGTCGTGCTCACTTTTCAAAAGTGGCACTCGTCGGAGAAGCTGCAGAGGCCGCCCACTGCGCTGCTCGATGACGCTTGCTGCATCGTCGTCATCTCTCCATATTTCTCTCTCTCTCTCTTTATCTTTCCTTCTCGCGCCACTCTGGCGCGCTGCTGCACCTTTTGAATTATGTCTGAGCGAGGAAAGAACCTGTGTTTTCTTCCGTCTTGTCCTGTACCGCGCCCTGCTTCGTGAAGCGACGCTCCCTTTAAGCGCCCGAGATGTGTTTTTTTCTCCCCCCGCCGAGTTGTTTTGCCCCATTACACGCGAGTACGCGGAGGAAACCATCCGTGCTGCAAGTATCCACATTATCGTCTTCCATGCCATATCTTCTCCCATTTTTTTCTCCGTCCGTTCGCCAGCGTTGTGTGTTTATGAGATTCTGCGTGTTTGTATTTGTGTGTGTGAATGTTTCAATGTGCATGTTTGTATGAGCTTATGTGTAACTTATGTTTCAGCTTGTGCGCGAGTTTGTATGTTTGCGTGCGAGCGATACACCTCGAGTGAGGTGATAGGTCTGTCTCTTTCTCTCTCTCTCTCTCGCGTGTGTGTGTGTGTGTGTGTGTGTGTGTGTGTGTGTGTGTGTGTGTGTGTGTGTGTGTGTGTGTGTGTGTGTGTGTGTGTGTGTGTGTGTGTGTGTGTGTGTGTGTGTGTGTGTGTGTGTGTGTGTGTGTGTGTGTTTGTGTGTGTGTTTGCTGTCGTTCGACAGCGCACTTTCGCCCTACGTCGCATTTGATTCCTATCACATTTCCGCACCCTCTGCAAGCTAGGCAGTAGCGTTATTAAGGTGATATCCTTCGATGCCTCATCAAATGCGAAAACTCGCCGTCGGCGTGAGCACTAGTGATGCAAAGAAACCATGCGAATACGTCACCCTATGAAGACATCATGGCGCCAACGATCGCCAAAGTTTGTGAAACATGACGTCATATAATGACGTCATTGAATGACATCGTCGTTTGGTCAAACGTGGGCCTATCCCAGAGGCATCGCGAAATCACGTGGGATGCACAAAGCTTCCAGTGCCTCAGATCTCGGGGGCAGCGCAAAACCACGTTGCTCTAATTAGCGCCTTTTGATCTCGCGCCCTCAAATACGAGTTATCAGTGGTTGCAATCCAGTAGAGGCATTGCTATTGAAAGAGATGACTCTCACGAGAATTTTTTTTTTTTTTTGATCAAGAACTTCTCGCAAAAGAGTTCGCGTGGCGGCGGAAGTGAAGGCACTTCCCCCCTCCGTAACACACGCCTCAAAACAATAAATATTGAGCTCACGTATCAACGCTCGTGCGTTGAAGTATATGTGAGTATAAGTGAGCATAACCGTGAGTACGAAGGTGAGCCGACTTAAGGCTGATAGTAATGCTGAAGTTGAATAGATAGCACTACAGGTCGGCAAACTCAGCATCACTCAAGAAATATATTTTGCGCTTAGGACTCACTCGGACTCAGTCAACAAAGTTTTCTCTCAACCAGACTCACTCGGACTCATCTCACCAACATATTACTCACCCGGACTCAATCAGACTCAGACTCACACCTCGATCTGAGTCTGAGTGAGTCGAGTCATGAGTAAGTTTGCCGACCTATGCTTCAAGCTTCCATCTTCCTTACAACTTGTACCTTATTTGGTAATTCGAAGTCACGCAAGTGCGCTAAAAAAAGAAAAAAGAAAAAAAATCCCGCCGACGCTCGATTGTAACAGGCGCTAATACTGCAAGTTTGCAAACATCTCCGAGTTAAGCGTCCCATTATGGCCTCAACACAATCTGTTGTATCGTAAATGAGTTCTGCGGAATCCCGCAAGGTGGCGGAAGGGTTAAGAAAGGGGAAAATAGACAACCACCCGTTTGAAATCCGTGAGAAATCCGTATGGATTTCCTTGTGGCTTCGTGCTACAAACGGGTGGTTGTCTATTTTCCCTTTCTTAACAATCTGTTGTGTCTTTTAGTGGGACGAAAGAACAGAAGAAAAACTGCACGCCACACCGCTCTCTTTGTCCTACTAGTAATG
This sequence comes from Rhipicephalus appendiculatus, assembly GCA_030522465.1. Taxonomy (NCBI): domain Eukaryota; kingdom Metazoa; phylum Arthropoda; class Arachnida; order Ixodida; family Ixodidae; genus Rhipicephalus; species Rhipicephalus appendiculatus. Next base: position 49,509 of record JALIZH010011009.1, read on the forward strand.
ATAAAAAAAAGTAATAGCATGTCTCGGCACTTTGCGACTAGTAACACAATCTAACCAATTCCGTACCTTAGCCAAAACTGCCGTTTGCTGATCTTCCGCACCATTTGCGCGAGTTCTCGTATCGATTCCGCGCGCGTGGTATCGTGGAGCTAAAGTAACCGGAACCAATCGTTAAGCGACAGGAAAAAGAAATAAAAAACGAGCTTTCGACGTAAGAGAAACCAAACAAAGAAAAAAACGGTGAGTTCGCAATGTCAGTCAACCGAATTAATGTACCTATCCGATCGCACTGCGATCGTCTGTCTGAACTCGCTAATTCGCTGCATTGCGGTGGCACCCACATGCAGTATTCTCGCGGCATGACACCACCTCAGTGCGATAGACTCGTGCCACAGTTTCGTATTCCCGCGGCTTTATCTGTACAAACTTAAAAGGCAACTAAACGCTAAGTCAGTGCAGACTGATAAACAGCGCTTTAGAAACACTGTTTACGCTAATTCCAGAACGATATATTGAATACTAGAAGAAACAAAATTTGAAGTCGAATCATGTTTTGTGTGGGCGGCCGCAGTGTAGGCGTAACACTGTGTCGTCTCGGATTTCAACGTATATTTTAGCATTCCTTCCGATTGGGCGTAGCGAAAGTTCTTGGAGTTTGCAAAGCTCAACTTTTCTGGTCCTTCTAGGGTGTATTGTAGTCCATGTGCCATTACGAGCCATCCTATCGAGAGGGAATAGAGGTTTTCAAAGCCGATTCTTGGTTTAGGATTCCTCAATGCATTTTCGTGCTGTAATTCAGACAAGAAGTCTCTAGAAATGATATGCATAATGTACAAACTATCATTTAAAAACCGTATTCAGGACTAGGTGCATGTCCTGGATGTCATTTAAATTTGAAGAGAATGTCTGTAGTTTGTGTGCAGGTGGTAGTGAAAACTTATTTATTCGCTGGACAATTTCTGCGGAAAAGCTCCGGGCAGTCAGAGGTTCTTGGCTTGCGGTGGTGGGAGGGGCTCAGTCCAGGGCTCCGCTGGCAGCAGCCACTCTTCTAGCCTGGTCTATCAGACTCAGCTGGTCTTGCAGGTTCTCCCTGGCCAGAAGCTCTTCCCATCGCTCCGCTGTGGGATTCTGTATTGGTGCTAAGGCTGCAGTGGCCTGACATTCCCACGTGACGTGGGACAGGGTAGCTTTAGCTGAGCACCACGGGTAGTGAGAAGACTATGCCGAGGAATGCATTTGTGCACAGCCTACCACACTTCCTGTAATAGGCATACGCATTTTTCCTACGCACATGACAATCATCCCGAAGCTCTTTTTTTTCTTCTTTTTTTTTGGGGTTGCCGTCTAAGCCTTTTTTATTCTATTGTGCTTGAAAGTGGATAACGCTGCTAAGCTCACGGCCGCGCGCTCCCTACCAAGACACGACGGTCGCACGGTGGTCGATGGGAGCCAAGTGCAAAGAGCACGCGTGTGCTTTGATTTAAGTGAACGTTACAGTACCACAGGCGGTCGAAATTTGAAGTCGCCCCACCACGACATGCCTCATAGTTATATCGTACCTTTGGTACGCGAAACCCCGTAATTATTAAGGCGAAATCCTTAGATACTTGATGGTAGCGCAGGCTAAAGACACGGACAAAAAGAAGGCACATTCGAGACACCACAGCGCTTCTTTTGCCTTTGTCTTTAGCCTGCGCTACCATCAATTATCATGCAACCATACCAGCAAGCCCAAATCGCCACCCTCATCGACCTTAGATACCTCATTAAGCTCCAAAATTGTCCGGCGTCCCGCCTCGGCGACTTTGACACCACGAGTGGTGCAAAAAAAAATGATAATCACGTATGACGTCACTCTAATGGCACATAACGTGACGTCACATGGTGACGTCATGAAATGACATCATTGCTTGGTGGGCCGATCCCGGAGTCAGTGCTAAACAAGGCGAGGTGCCTGAAGCTTCCAGCGCCTCCGATCATGGAGGCATTGCAAAACCACATTATATATTATTTTATTTATTTACACTTACGGCAATCACCTTTTGGAGATTTTAGCAGGGTGGTACGTAAAGTTAGGGCTGAAACAAATGGCAACACATTTGCATGCAGACATTATACAGTGCAATACAATACAAAAATCACCGCCCAAGCACTCCGTACAAATGGTTAACTAGCGAAGCTGAAATGTGCGGCCCCGGTGTTTAGCAGTGGGTTCAACCCGACGCTGCACTGAAGCCTTCCACAATTATCGTTGCCAGGTTGTGGGCGAACCACAGGCGGTCACAGACGTCGCAGCCGAAGCCAAAGCGCCGCTAAAGAGAAACTCTCGCCCAAAGCGGGCGTTCGCCCCTGCGAAGCGCTCCCGCAATCATCACGTCGACGCTGTTCTGCCCGCAATGCCGCTTAATCGGCGCGCCGTTGCTGCAAGCGTTTGACCCTGCAGGCGTCGTACCCAAGATCGCGCGCCAATGGCGCGCGAGCTTGGGTACGACGCTCAGAATGACGTAACTGATAGCGCAGCCAATGGAGACCTGCTCGTGACACAGATGCCGAGCGGTTTTTCGTTTCTCCTAGCCATATACAGCTTTCGCTGTAAAACAGTAATGCAAGTGGCGTACAAACAGAATGTAACACAATTCAACTGCTAAGTTTACCCTCTAATTCTTGTTAAAACAATGCCAATGGGGGGTGCTGATACAATTGCATTAGTTAGTTTATTCTATGTTTCAAGAAAGTGCGCGAAAAACGTGGACGAAGAGAGACGGGAACAACACAGGCTGTTGAAGGCTGTCTTTCTATGAAAGGACAGCCTTCAACTAACCTATCATTACATTGTCGTCAGTGTAACTGCAGCCCAGATTTCAGAAGAACCAAAGTCATTGCGCGGCATAAGGATCGTACGACACGTGAGGTGGTGGAAGCGTATTTTATTTCAAAAGCTGGTGTTAGTTGTGTCGCTAAGCCCTCCGTGGCACTGCATCAATCAGAGATTGGGTATCTTGATGCGCAAATGTAGTGGTCTTTGGGTTCGTGCACGCACGTGTGGTTTTTTTTTTTTTTTTGGCTTTTTTCTTCCTTTATATTCTCGTGCTTTCAATAAAAAATGTCAGTTGTTAGTATGCGCTTGTGTTGTTCCCGTCTCTCTTCCTCCACGTTTTTCGCGCACTTTTCTTGAAGCATGGAATACCAACTCGCCCAACAGTCCATTCTTCTTAGTTTATTCCATTCGACTATGGTGCGAGGAAAAAAATAATACTTAAAACAATTATTGCGTGCGGAAATAAGGGTTAAGGTGAAGTCATGCCTCGGAAGGGGCACGGGAGGTTCATTACATCGATTTAGAATAGAAAGAAAAAGATGGCTTTTGCCTTCGAGTCGACTGAGGCGGATGCATTCATAGAGTTTCCTAAAATTAACTAGAAACGACTATGGCGCTGCGATCGTTCAGTCACCATGGGAATGATGGGTAGTACACAAATTTGCCTAGTCTTCGTGCTTCCGGCTTCGAACGCACTTGTGGCTTTGTTTATTGTTGCGTTTTGGTTCTGTTTCAGATAAAAGAATGGACCGTTGTTAACTTCGTGAGCCTCATAAGGTCAAGGTGGTGAAGCGTAACTGCTAAACCTTTGCTGAACTTCGTATTGCGGCAAAGCGGATTCAGGCCGTACGGAGCCAAAAGAACGAAGACTAGGCAAGACTAGGCAAATCTGTGTACTACCCATCATTCCCATGCTGGCTGAAGCGCCGTGCGTTGCAGCTCTCATAGACACTAGCGCCGGAATTCCCTCTAGTGTATTTATGGGAAACTCTATGGATGCATTAGCGACCCCGTGAGTTCTCGCGAAGTAGGTGACCGCACCTTCTGTATGCCCGTATGCCGTGGTTCGTCTCCGACGCTACCGCTTATTGAAACGGCGAACCTGGTGTCCAAACCCCGCGCATTTCTGCACGGAATTATCGATGCGCACTGCTGGTTTAGCTGGGGCAGGGAAATCGGAACACGCCGCTCACCAAACCGACCGAAAAGGGAACAGCGGCGGAGGAACGCGTTCCTCCGCCGCCGAAGTTACGGTGACGTTGTTTCCGGATGCCTGGGTTCCTGCTTCCGGTTCACCGCTGTTTTTCCTCCTGTCGCGCGCGTGTACTTCCAATATCCGCGCTCGCAGACACGGTTCTTTATTCCTTTCATTTCGCCCGTTTCCTCGCATTCCAATTGCGTGTGCCAGGCTCTGGAGCGTTGCCAGACGCATGCTATCGATCTCTCCCGTGTGTTTTCTTCTTCTTCTTCTTCTTCTTCTTCTTCTTCTTCTTCTTCTTCTTCTTCTTCTTCTTCACAGTACGGAATGGCTCGTACCAAATGTGGGGGATTGACCATGAAACGGGTGGATTGCTCCAATATGTGCAAAAGGTTAAATTTCCTATACGCTGCTGTAGTCAAACAATATTTAAGTTTAGATTGCAAGTTTTCAATCATGATTTACTGTTTGGTTTGTTCCTATTAGTTTGGTTAATGATTTACTGTCTGGGTGTGCGTTTTTTTTTTCTTGTGGCGTGAGGAGAGGGGGGAGCTTACCCCTTTTTATAATGGTAAGCAGCATTCTACCATTATACCATTAAACCTCTTTTTCCGAATTTTCAAAAACTAATATGTTCCTACACTGATTACGCATACTTTCTCTTACTTGGGTACGCTGAATATTTCAGACCTGATTCGACTACCGCATTTCCTCACGTGCTGCGAACGCGTTTTAGCACTGTAGCTGTAATATTAGGTAGTGATAGCTATATAACGGCTTGCTAAATACCGTGGAGGAAGTAAAAGTACTATAAGGGAGTATCGCGTGACTTCGCTTGCCTCGGCAAGCCAATCTCCTCTGGCGCCGACTCTCCCGACCAGTGCGAGGTGCATCTTGGGTAGGATTACGTCTCCGCGGCGCTTACTACAGACGCAACTAGAGCTTGCAGAGAAATAGTAGCACTTACCTATCTCATGACCGGTACCTATTTCTCTCTCCGATTTTTTTTTTTTTATGACTGGGCTCCAAAACTGTCAGTTGATGCTCCCTCCTAGTCAATTTTCTTCCTCCATGCTAAATATGTTTGAATGATCGCTGATGCTTGGGGGCGTGGGATGACTATTTACAAATGGCAGCTAGTGTTGCTGGATGATAACTACTGATGGATAGCTTTAGGTAAATGATGTAAATATTGGTTAATCTAGGCTATCCGCTGCTATGATGACAACGTTGGCTTTTTTTTTTTTAATAAATGAATTTCAAGGGAGCTCGGTGTCCATGCACGTGTGGCGCCGATAACTGTTCTCTTAACCCGACATATGTCGTCGTAAAAATTTCAACAATCGCAAGATTAGGCAAATAATCTAATGAATCGTGATTTATTTTAGTCCAATTCCTAAACTGTCCACCTTTTCTCTCACTCTCTCTCTCTTGCCATCGCATATGCCACTTCTTTCATCATTTGTCGGTGTGCCAAATTAACAAATCCCACATGTTTTGAATCATTTTTGTCTTGACTTTTTTGTTTTGCTTTGTGTTTTCTGGCAAGTCTGCTTGACAGCTTAGTGGATGCGAAAGCAGCTTATAAGTATGAACTCAGTCCCCGCAGCGTGCATGAAGTCCAGTAAGGGCTCTGTAATTACAGATATCCCCGTTGTATACGCTCGTCAAAATCGGCAATCTTTCAGCTTTTTTCTACTACCTATTTTATGTATTTAACTCTTCTACCTGGGTCTCTAATAATAATAATAATATCTGGGGTTTAACGTCCCAAAACCACGATATGATTATGAGGGACGCCGTAGTGGAGGGGGCTCCAGAAATTTCGACCTTCTGGTGTTCTTTAACGTGCTCTGACATCGCACAGTACACGGGCCTCTACCATTTCGCCTCCATCGAAATGCGACCGCCGCGGCCGGGATCGAACCCGCGACCTTCGGGGTCAGCAGCCGAGCACCCTAGCCACTGATCCACCGAGGCGGACCACTCATAAACCAATACGAACGCTCGAGTGAAGCATTTGCCAGTGTACCCTCCGCATTTATGCAAACGGTAATCATCCACCACAACTCGGAATCACCCTCGTATTCTTTGGTCAGTTGGGTAGAAGTTATGTCTTTGCTGCGTATACGTCTTTGCTGAGCAATAACATATACGGCGGTGTTCGTTATGAGAACATGTTCCGCCGTCGTTTCAGCTTCTAAATCAGATGAATCGATGTTTGCCCTGCTACGTTTCACTTTTACCCACCCATCAACCAATATGCATGCTCCAGCGTAAAGTGGTTGTCAATTTGCCTTGCACATTTAGGCAAATGTCATTCCTGTGCTTCCATGTACAGTACATCGCCCAGTGACGATCTCATTCAGCTCACGCAAAATAGCTACGAGTTTGCCTGTTAGAGTAATGATACTGTAACGAAATGTCAAGTTGGGTTATTTAGCGCGCATTCATTTTTCTGAAGAAAAACAGTGTGTTCCCCTCTTTTTCTTGTCTACGCTGTTTCTTTATGCGCTCTTTTTTTCCTTTCAGAAAATCAGTAATGTTATTCCCACCGCTGTGCATTTCTTGCAAATAAATCTAACCTTTTTTTTCTTTTTTTTCTATTTGTTCGTTCGTTTGTTAAAGTAGTCCCCCCACCCTACCCAACCCTAATCTGCTGAGCGTCTTCGTCACAATCGTTGTTTAAAATTCCAAACAAAACGAAAAAAAAAATGTGGAGAATGGCTGCGGTTGGGATGAGGGGAGTGGGTCTAACTGCGGGATTGGACAACTTTTTTGATATTTTTGTTTGCTGTTTCTGTTGTTTTTTGTCGTGAACCTACAACGTAGTTTGAGATCTTTCAAGCGTGCACGCTAGGACTGGCGATAACTGCAGCTGCGGCTTCGTACTTAGTGTGGTACGGGACGATAACTTCGTAAAACTCATACACTCGCTCGGTTTAATTCGTTTATATGTTTTGTGTTTTTTCTCTTTACAAAGCCCACACGAACAACTATAGCGTTGGTAGTGATGTACACACTTGTAATTCGTGAATGCGAAAAAAAAATAAAAATAAAACAAAATACGAAGCGTGTGCAAACTACAAGAAGGCGTAAGAAATGAAATAAAAACAAAAACATATATCTTTGTTTTCTTCGTACTTTATGAAAAAAGCGAAATGAAGATATACATTCCTTTTTTTTATTTAAAGCTTTTTGTTTTACGTCACAACGTATATCATTATGAAGAAAGCAAAATAATGATGCTTTCCTTTCCTCTTAGAGGCAGCAATCTCGTTCACAATGGCGCAAAAAAAAAAAATGAAAATTGCTTCTACAGTCTAGTCGTTTCGACAAATTCGCCAATTTTCTCGCGAGAGGATGTGAGAGATTCATAGCCCCCTAACGACGCTTTTCTCTAAAGAAGAAATATAGAATAAAATAAGAACTTGAGGCATTACTCTCACTTCGTGCCGTGACACGGTCCCATACAGTGGTGGCGCATTTTCTTCGCCATCGTGTTGTAGCTCCCCCTGCACCTGCGCCTTGATCGTCGCTATTTTCGCTATACTGCCTACTTATATCTATTATGTGTTCTTTTTTCTTTTTTTTTTCATGCTTTGGCATTCTTCAGCTTGGTCTCCACCGCGAGTGCTTCTTGTCGTTTTCGTTGTTGTTGTTGTTGTTGTTGTCCTTTTTTTTTTTTTTTTTTTTTTTTTTTTTTTTTTTGTATGAAGAACGTTGAAAGGTACGCTACGTTAGAGCCGGCTATACCGTCATCATGATATTAATACTGAAAACACACTCATTGCATCGTGACCAAGGCTTCCATGCTGGAAGCTGACACGCCACAAACGTTATGTATGGGCTGGTCGACGTCTCTTTCTTTTCGATAAAAAACGCACGATCACAGAAAAGAAAGAATAAAAGAATAAGAAAATAAAAAAAACTCACAGTTATCCCTTATGCATTGAACTAAGACGGCTAATAGGCGAAGTCTATGTTATTTTTTCTTCTCAGTCGATGCATTGTTCCTGCACCGCCACCCTCCGAAAGTTTTCTCAACCTAGCATGGTTTTCCATCGCCTCCAAGATAGGAGGCAAACCTCATTTAGTTTTGCACTGCCTCCGTGATCTGCCCACCGTTGACCAAGATACGACGCCGTGCGATGACGTCAACACGTGACGTCACTATGACGTAATAATTACGTCACGGATTCTGGTGATCTGCGACGTCGGAATTACGTCTTCTGGTTACGTCATCGATTGATGATGATTTTTTTGCATCACTCGGGTGGACGCCGACCCGGGACGTTGGTCAGTTATCGCGTATCGTGTTTTATGAAGCATCCAAGGCTTTCGCCTTAATAATAATGAGAACCACTGTGTATACTATACATACGATCCCTTCATCTTTCTGGCGCGTAAGCCTTAGGCCCGTATTCACAAACCAACCTCATGCTTACCACGAGTTTTCCTCATCGCTGTTAAGCCTTTAATGAACTTGATGAACAAAGTAGGCCAGTATTCATGAACCAATCTTGTTGCTATCTTTTACCCTGTTATCATTTTTGAGGCCTTATAAGGCATGTAGAGAACAGACACTTGAGGAAAACGTGAGTTAAGGCCGAGGTTGGTTTGTGAATACGGGCCTTAGTCTTCTGCGCCTTCCTCCACCGTAGGGTCGCAAGTGAGGTACAACATCGTTAACAACCCTGCTTTTCCTTTGCGTTTTTTCGTGTCACTCAGATGTACATCGTAATTAAGCGCGTGTTATGCTGTTCCATTCTCTTCTTAACTTATTGGTGGGACGATAGTGGTAACATTTTCGAATTCCAGTTCATCTGTTTGTAACCAGCATTATTCTGTGTCATTTTGCAAATCATGCACACCCTTTACTTACTGACGAAATGCGACTGGGGACTTGGTAACGTGTTGAACACCTTTAGCTCCAATCAATTCTTCACTTTCCGTGTACTGTGTGAACTGTAATAAATATTTGTTTGTTGCTATGTTGCTACCTACTCTGTACAGCGAAAGGCCAATCCAGTAATATTTTCGTACTGTTTTATTCTCTGTATTGCAGGTGAGTTTCTCATACTGGTTTCGTGTATGATGGATGTGTCATTCACCACGCCTACACGAGAGGGGGCTTCGTTTCAACCATCCCCGAGGGCTGCTACCGTCGCATTGTGGGCATCTGTGAAGTAGGTACTGTGAGGAAGCGGTTTCATCCTCTACCATGCGGTATATGGTGAGCGCCTCTTTTATGTTTTTTTGTTTTAATTTATTTAGGTTCTTAGTTGGGGGCCCGGTTTGACGTCCACCTGCTCCTGTCACGTGGTGTCACGCGGTGGTCAGCTCAGCACAGGCCTTAAACGAGGCTAACAGTGCTCAAAACCAGTCTCAAATAAGCTAACAAGGTCTAAAATTATATGAAGTGCAGAAATAGCTAGGAATTAACCGCCACGATTTACCCGAAATCGCGAAAAGGCTTCTGAAACATGCTGTTCATACCCGCGCCGCGCAAGAGAGGGACGCCACCGCCTCTGCAAGTGCGCGATCGCCGAAGCGTAGGCAAGCGCCTAGGGGAATCGCTGGGTGACCCGTTTTACGCGCTTACTACAGGTTTCACGGTAGTGGAGCTTCATTAAGCGCAGAGCTTAGAACTACACCGAGACCTAGACAAGAACATTTTTTTAAAACTCTACGTATCACGTTAGCAATAGGGCTCGGAAGAATCGTTCGCCTTGGTAGCTTAGAAACTAAGGTGTCGCGCTTACCAAGCAGAAGCTAGGGTGTCGCGGATTCGATTCCCGATCATGGGAAGCCACATTTCCATGAAGGCGAAATACAACTACGCCCGTGTACTTAGGACGCTAAAGAACTCCAGGTGGTCAGAGTTCATCCGCAGTTCCCCAGTACCGCATGCCTCGTAAAGGGGCTCATGGCACGTAATAATCCAGGAACGGTAGGTTCCCCTGGTTTTGAGCGCTAACATTAAGTTAGCATAGCATAGCGTTCAAGGCCGTAGAATCGGGGAGATTGATTTTGTTACGAGGCTGCGTGGGCTGCGCCGTTTTTCAGGCATCGCGGCTGGACAAAGGTGGCGTCCGCTGCGGAGATCCAGAGCCGGGTTGTTGGAAGACCTGCAACCTCCCACCAAAAAAGATGTTGCGGGGAAGATTTATTCTGTTAGAGCTGATCTTGCTAACGCTGCACAGGGCGCACAGGGATTGCAAGCCAATAGGGCACCTCGAGAGTCCAACCCACAACAACAACGTTTTCGTGTTCCTCCACTGGACATCATTTCAGCGCCTGTGCCGGAGTGACATTTCAATACGCGTGACAATATCATGGTTACGCAGTGGCGCCTTCGTGAACTCTTTTTCTTTCATAGCTCCAGCCCCAAGAATATGTACAGCCGTGTAGGCGTTCCCTCTAGCTACCATTTGTCTTTAATTTACTACCCCCTCTTTCTCTCTCCCTCTCTCTCTCTGTTTACTAGGTATGCCTGACTCCATTACAGTGTGCTTGCTTCACTGCATTGCGCAGGTGTATTGTGGCCTAGTCAGCTTTAGAAAACGGCCAATTGCACATGCGAGGCCTCTGCCTTCCATAGCAAGGACGGCATGAGAAAAAAACGTGGCAACGTGTTAGCGATGGCGGACCTCATTAGGTGATGTTTAAAAACGGGGGCGGTCATGACGTCGTTCCGGCTGCTCACTCACTTCCGGCGCACATCACCGACACAAAAGCATAGCCTCTGATATCCAACTTTTTTCTTTCTTTTTTTTATACTTAGAGGAAGGAGTCGACGCTGAAGCATCTATTTCGACACCATCTATTTGCTCTGTTCACGAACGTTATTACAGACTTCACTGCCTGTCGCTACCCCACTTGCTGCTTTTCTTTTTCTTTCCTTTTTTTTTTATCTCAGCTTCCAAACTTACGACAAGTACCGCGTTCTCATCAGTCACTTTTCCTCTTCTCTGTTTCTTTCTTGTGTCTGTCATACTCTCTTCTTTCTCCGAGTGTTCCGTCTCGGCCGATTTATACGTCTCCGATACGGGCAAGCAGTTCGGCTGAACCCACATCGCCAGCTTCAACCCTCGGGCTTTCCAGTAGTCCTTCAAGTCGTTGTGTTTTTTCTTTCAACATTTTATTTTCTCACGCGCTTAGAAAGACGCAGACACCCTCAGTCTATACTGGAACTGCAATAAGCGCCAACTTACTCCCCTAGCTAGTTCACGGAGACATAATATTAATAAGAAGAAAACAAATAGCCGGTAGGGAAGTGACCTTACTAGTAGACTGCCGTTTCAGACGTCATCAACTTTCCAAATGAGAGTTCTCAGTGTTCACGTCACCTTCCTTCCGCTTCCTTCACCTTCCTTTAACTATTTATTTATTGATTCATTGATTTAGTATTTCATGCTCTGTTTCTCTCAACACTGCGTTTGGCCTTCCTCACGACCAAACATAATTTCGATGTCGCAGTGTGTTCGTCGTTTCCGTTCGCTTTCCTCTCGAAAAAGTTTCTCGGCGTCGTCTGTTTCTAAGTATGAAGAAAAATTCGTCTGCCCCAAACTGCAGTAACTTCGCTGTGCCTATGTGGGTGTTATATACGAGCTTTTCTCGATGGGACAGTAAAATTTTTTCCTGTTTTCACGCACATAACGGTCGTCCGTGTTTCCGTTCTTCCGGTATTCCTTTGGCCCGTTCCCTGTTCTAACACTTAGTATCTTTTTTTTTTTTTTGCTTCCGTTCCTGTTTTCCCATTTCCTATCCGCCTACTCTTACGCATTTCAGTAAAGAAAAGTTCCCTACTACAACTCTTGCAACACTTTGCTTGCGCAGTCTTTCGCAGCTCTACTTGTTTTTGTTTTTGTTTTTATTGCGATAGCAATTATATGGGACAGTCTCGACGGGTTTTTGCCGTCGCCGTTGGCGCCGCCGTCAGTCGCGTATAAAGTCCATATTGATAAGATCCCCCAGCGCAACGCATGCTCTACCCGCGGGTAATAGGGCGCGAGCGGGGCGGCGAACGCGGCTGAAGCGGAGATCAAACCAGCCCGGCACATCTCCGTCGCTCCGAGGCGCATGCGATAGATCCCCCCTGTTTGTTAGACCGGCATTGACTGCTCAAGCAGGGAGAAAATGCCCCGCTCGTCTTTAACGAGCGTGAAAAGACGCGAGGGGGAGGAGGGGGTCCCTCGAGCAACCCCTGCGACCTTTGATTTTACGAGGGCGTGGTTGTTGCTAGCGCACGCGTTATCTCGCCATCTCAGCAGCCCTTAGCGGGGCGGCTCGCCCGCATACCCTTCTAGGGTGCTGCACTCTCAGCGCGAATAAAATGTGCGAACAGTGTACCTGGAGCAGGCCGTATCCTCATACACCAGCGTTTTATAGAGTTGCGTGAGATCGGATCCAAAAAAGACTTAGCTGCCAGCCTCACTTCGTATAACATTACAATTTGTTGCTGTCGCATTCATTGCTTCACCCTTGCGGTGAAGCCACTTTTTGTGGACTTGAGCTAAGTAAGGGGGTTTTATGTTGCGTGTCGCACGGGGCTATTTCTGGCTTCGTTTCTTAGGGGGCGCTCGTGTTACCGTTACGTCACTGAGTATCATCATCACCGTTGTGGCATACGGCTTTTAAATGGTCCTGAAGCACATTTTTTAGATTAATCATCGAGTGACCTCACTATCGAAGTTAATTGCCTCCCGAATACTTTGCCGCAAGAATTTGTCACGTGCTTTTGCTTTGAGCCCTTTCTTCTCGTCCCTGACTAGCGTTTTTGAAGCTACACAGGGAGTGGTGAGAAGATCGGGTAAAAAGTTACGTCAGGGCACGTCATCACCTTGAGCACGCGTCATGAAACGAGATCGCTGACTTCCGTTGTGATTCCTACGCGCGCTCGTGTTACTACTGTGTAATTATATTATAGCACGCTATAGAGCGTGGCGCCGGTACGTCGCGACACACCGTGGCAAGAAGCGCGTCCGATCCGAACACCGCTCTTCATTTATGTTGACTATACCAGCCAATAGCAGCAATCTGCTGGTTGACGTCATACAGCTGCCGCTTCGCCCACCGACGAGAGTGGAGGACAGGGCTTTCCGAGCGTGTACCAATCAGCGTGCAAACTTACTGTTTTTGACAGCGCTTTAATGCAAAGTGCTTGGTGATTTACACGGCGTGTTTCAAAAACGTCTTTGAAATGTCTTCATCGTCGACAGTGCGTGACGTTTAAGATAATTTCTTGGACGTACATTTTGCCTCGGAGCCGTTTCAAACTGACTTCAGTGCAGGTAGTAAAACATGCGAGATAGACTAAAATGTTTTGAAAACCAAAAAGTTTCATTTCAACGGAAGAGTTGGAACACTGCAACCTGAGCAGATAACGTATGTCGTCCGCTCGGTGTACTTGTCTTCTGCTCCGTTTTTATGGCGCCTTCTAGTCAAAACTCAGTAACGTCCCCAGAAAGGCATGATTGTTTACCGTTCCGAACCTCCCGTAATACTGTAGTACCCAAGCGCTAACAAGTTTACCCATAAACAAGGACTGTCTGTTAGTGAAAGCGCCCGTTTCAGATATCACATAGACGGTGGCGCCGCGTTTTCACCTGGATAATCCTTTGGGAAACTTTTTTAATAACTGCAGCTGAGCACAACTCTATACACTGGTTCCAACATGTACGTGTACCCGAGCCAAAGCCGACCTGTTTGCAGGTAGCTTCGCTTTCCCAGGCCTTTTTTTTTTTTTTTCTAAACCACGCTTTGTTTCGTGACCTTTATAAGCGGCTCTGGTATGTTAATCTATACCGCGTCCACTGGTCGCGTTATAGTGAGTGATGCTAAGCGCGCAAGCGATGCCGCAGGCTTAGCGCCGGTAGACCGTGGGCCCCGGATTTGTGAGCGAACCCGTTATTATGACAAACTCGCGTAATCCTAATCCCCTCTCAGCCCATCTAAGATATTCGGATTTCTGGTAATGTTGCCACCCTAGGCTTCGCTGGTTCGCTGATCCGCCCACGCTTGACGAGATTGCAAGTTAACGACCAGGACTTGTGTTTTGTTCAGGACGTGTAAAAGTGCGTACTAATGCGCCGGTGTTGGTTTAGGGGTTGTGGCGTCGCGCTGATAATTAGCCCCTGGCCGTGGGTTCGATTCCCTAGCCGTGCGCTGGCCGCCTTTCATGTTTGTTTGAAATGCGATAGAGACCCGTATGCTTAACATTTAAGGGTACGTTAAAGAAACATAAATTGTTAAAACTAATACGGAGACAAGGGCTACGTGACGTACTTCTACTCTTTTAACAGCGAATCTGTTCTTCACTTCACTTTTATTTCCTTAAAGGCCCCCTCAAGGGGGGTATTGCATAAGGGGCGGGTCTACAATTGGGGCTACATATATACATAATACTATTATATACACAACAATTATACATGCACAAATATTATACATAAACAATATTATATACATTCATAACATACTCACAATAGCCACATATGCATGTAACTAGTAGCCACATATAAACATAAGAATAAATTAGTGCTTAAGCTTTTCGGCAAATGATGATGGGCAGGTGATATCAGCGATAGAACGGGGCAGGCCGTTCCACTCAGTCGATGAACGGCAAAAAATGATGCCGAGAAGGTAGTAGTGCGGCTGCGTGGACGGGTTACTTGTAGTGATGCCCAGCGCGAATGGAAAGGCGTTGGGGTGGGGCCAAGATGTATGGTGCCTGATGAAGCGAGCTGTAATAGAACTTGTGAAGCAAGGATTAGTGAATCAATGTGGCGCCGGGATGACAGTGAGTTTAAGCCAGTTCTTGGTCGAGCCTTTCATGTCCTGGATGCAGGGTAACAACGTAGGCATCATAAACGGGCATGCGCCACAGGCAGTAGTGGGCAAATCGCACTATTCGCCACTGGTCCGCTAAAAGTGAAGGCAATAGCTATCGAACAAACGGGTATGTGCCACGAAATCTGTGCGGCTTACCAGAAAACTATGATCATCATAAACACGTATGTGACACAGAAGTTGGGTAAATCCCTGCGCACAGCTTTCACTATAAAGGAAAGAAGGCAACAGTTATCTAACAAATGGCGTGCGCGTTACCATGTGGTTTACACTACTGTCACGTGATACTTTGTGGTTATAAAGATGGTGGCTATACTACCGCTTCAAAGTTTAACCAAGAGTGTTTAATAAAGAGCAGGATTACAACATATCAGACATCTTAGGGAAGACTTCTTTGTAACGCTCTGTATAAGAGTGGTGTGGTCAAATTGCAGTAAAACTATACTGCCACCTCAAAGCATAACAAAGTGTTCGGAAGAAAGAAACAAACGTACGGCTGTCGTTAATTAGTATTCATTACATGCTTCCGATACTTAAAAACCACAAATTTATTTCCCTTTTTTTTTAATATAGTACACGTCTATACGTGCCGTGTGCTTTGCTTAAGCAGTTGGCAGCAAATGAATTCCCGAATCTCGGGCGTTTTCTTACGCGTTTGCGACGGCTCGGTAGAAAGGCATCTTGTTTTCCTCTTCTTATTCTTCTCAGTCAATAGCTTTGAAACGGACATCTTTTTTCGCTCCCAGCCAACGCTGCCGACGTCGGAATTTCTTCGACACGGAGTCTATCACGTCAAACGACACCGGTGGGTGCCATCGACATACTTTGGCCATCATTCGCTTCCAGCGAGTGATAATACATTCTCAACTTTCTCAAGAATACCTACTCGCGACTGCTCTTCACTTTCTTTCGCGCTCTAAGTAGCAACCACACCGTGTACGCCCTCTCCACACTGGCCGCGTTTCTCTCTTAAGAGGGCCAACTTTAAGGTTTCCTCTTCGAACTTCCTTTTTTCTTTCTTCATCTTCTTCTTCATCCTGTCCCTACTGTTAGATCCTACCGGGTAATTGCTGTCGCTCTCCGCGCGGGTGAAGAAATTCTCATCTTCGAAAATTCCATCAAAAACCTGGCCAGCAGTCGTACCACGCTAAGCTTTGGGGGCCCGTGCTATTTTCCTGTCTTCTATCTTCTTTCATCTTCTTCTTCTAATACTTCTTCTTCTAGCACTACTACTTCTTCTTCTTCTACTACTACTTCTTCTACTACTTCTTCTATAGCTGCTTCTTATTTTGCGGCTGCGTAAAGTCATCCCTGTGGGAACGTAAAAAGAAAAGAGCGTTCGCGTGAGCAACGAAGATTACGGGCTGCGTCTCTAGAGAAAAAAAAAAAGAAAAAAAAAAAGAAAAGGCTTAGCTTCCCTCCGAAGAA
>JALIZH010011010.1:0-15025 GCA_030522465.1 Rhipicephalus appendiculatus
AGTCGGCGATGGCCGAAAATATCGCGCTACGCTCCCACCTTAGAGTCACTTCTAAAACAGTCAAGTGGGACGAAGTGGAAAGCTCTTGGAAAACCCGATGAAAAAGTCCCTCGAAATAATTCCATTCATTCAAAGGTTCAATAGGTGGCATGTCCGATTTAAGTTTGGTGCATCGCTTCCAATCAGAAGAACCAAGCAACTTTCCGATAGTGGAGGGAGCTTGGAAGCAAACTTTGTCTTCACTGCCGCTAAGTTCCAGTTGTTCGACGGCGCCGGACAAGTGACCGTAGTGCTCTTCCGCCACGTCAATGGTGACCAACTTCAGGCTTGCGTGTTTTGACAGGACACGGAAGAACGGGCCCCACTGGTCCACGCTCCAGAAGTGGAAACACAAGGTTAAGTATTCAAGTGTGCTGTTTTGTGCAATCGCGTCCTGCCATAAGGCGACGTCTTCATGCATCTGTAGCAGCTGTGGCCGATATTTCCAGAACACGGGCTCATCTGATGAAAACTTGAGGATCCTTAAACTTTTGTTTTCTCTCAGCATTCGCGCTCCCATGCTGGCGCTCCCTGAATGAAAATGGCAGTTCTTGAATTCGAAAATGGAAATTGAAGTGTTCACGAGCATGCCTTCGAACACAACTCTCAAGATATTCTGGAGTGTTCCTCCCGTAAGGAGGGTACACGTCCAACACGCTCAAGCGTTCAAGAGTGGTGTTACTGGCGATAAGTCTGAGAAATAAGCTCGGATGTGGGTCAATTATGCAAGTAGGTAGAGACAGATCTCGCAATGTCCAGTTGGGTCTGAGGGCGAAAAGGAGCACCTTATCATTGAGACAAGTACCAGCACGAAATAAATTGAGGACTCTCAACTCGGTTGCACTTCGGAGAAAATTCTCTATCGCTTTTTCAAACACTTTATCACGATCTTTAAAGCAAGCTTTAAACTCCTCGAGACGAGTTAAAGACGAAAGAGCCCTGTAAAAGTCTGCTTTCTCGTTTTCGCAAAATATTTCTTGGTAGTGGTACGTGAAGCTTTCTAAGGTCAATGACTTTATGGAAGTGTTGCCATTGAGTGCCCTCCAAAGTAGAGCTTGGCGCGTTGTTGCGGAGCTCCCGAAGCTCGTAATGTCCGGTACTAGCAGGGACGCCACGCAGCGGTGCATCTTGATGAGCCAGTAGAGCAGCGATGTGACCTGATCTAGCCGCTCTTGGGTTATACCAAAGCGGTGAAGTGGCCGTACGTGAACCAGGCCAAGTTGCCTCCCAATTTCCGGCAACTCGACCAGCTCCAAATTAAGGCAGCAGAAGAACTCGTTCCATGCGGTAAGGTGGTGGACAATTTGGCATGTCTCGTCCTCAGTCGACGTGCAGGGCATACGGTAGTCGATGACTTCGCCGGAGAAGCATCCTCTGGCTCCTTCAAGGTCGGCCAGAACTCTCCTGAAGTCATCAGGATCGTCAGCCGCCATTTCACCTGCGCAGAAAAGTCATTACGTTAGTGGCAGAAATGAAGTGGCTACTTTATTGTGGCCTTCAAACACCTTCTTTAAAAAAAACGACAACGGATGAATGGCTTTATGTAGCAGGGCGTGTTCAGATAAGAACGTCGGTGCATGTCCGCCGACCCCCTTTAATTTCGCCGAAAAAAATATATTTCGTTTTCCGAGTCACCTGGACCACAAAACCACTTTTTGTTTCGCGAGACAAAATTTCACCTTCTTTTAAAAAATTCTCAAAGTCTCCACTAAGCCACCACCGCCTCTTTCGAATTTCGCGAAAATGGGATTTCGATGAGACGCTACAAAAACACTATTGTAGCTGTAGGTCCGAAAAATTTTCTCCACATACTACGGATAGTTTGCGTAGAGAAAAAATTATTACTTTGCAGTTTTGATGTTGTTCTCAAAAGAAAAAAAATCGCGAAATCGACACAAAGCTCAATAATGCTCACATTTAAGATTTTTTGCTCCGCAAGTATAAACGCCAGACTTCCCAAAGTTTTTAAAAACATTGCCATATGTTTCGTGAACAATTGTGCTGAACGAAATACCTGAAAGTGGCTTCAAACGTTAACCAGAAATGTTCAACTGAGGACATGTCTCTCAAAATGCAATATTTTGAAGATCATTTTAAAAAAAACACCATCTTCGATTTTCTTTAAACTCTCCAGAATTAAAGCCAAGCACATGTTCTAACTTAATCTGTAAAAACATGTTGCATTATTTTTGTGAGGTCGGAACTACGAAGCACGAAAAGTGGCCATATTGACGTATAGTGAGTAACCACAACATTGAGCGAGCATGGAGCAATAGTTGCCATTACCGTAATTTTTTAGTTCCTGAATGTCGTCTGTTGTGCTCGAGGGACAACAGCTTGACAGATAAAACCAAAGAGTTGCCTTAAAGTGCAAATCTGTTCATTTGCGTGCGTGCACGCGTCGCAGTTTTGGTCCTGGCGTAAGGACTAAACGCAAGATTTCTAGAAATGTAGTCAAGTCGAGCTCTCGGAAGGAACTGTTTATTTACCCTTATTGTATACGCAGGAGTCATAGTCACAAGTCATAGTCAGACAAGTTAGACAGTCACAAACGTCACTGAAGCACTTGTGCGTATCTTGCTCCTGGTGAAGCAACCTCGTGCACACAACCCATTTCGACCTCAAGGAGGAGAACTTCGTGAGCTCGATCCCTGTGTCAGGGTGAGACGCTGTAGACGAAATGTTTCCCGAATGGACCTGGTCATCAGCCGTTTTGAAACGTACTCTTTTTGTCCTTTAGAACTAATTGCAATGAAATCTTTCTTGTTTGGGCTTTGTTGGGTGGAGTTGAGCTCATCGTTAGTATAGTATTTAATTGCTGCCTGTGTGTTTTCTGGCTTCAGCTTCGATCTGATGTAGAGGTTCCGGATTTGACCACACCCGGGTGTCTGTATTGACACAAGCCACCTTCAAACTATGCGCGCTGACCCATTCTTACGCCCTCCAGATCTTGGACGGCGTATTTGGGGAAAACAGATCACAAGTGCGGAAAGTAGCACGTGCCTACATGAGCCATGCAACAGCAGCTGCGCGCCACACGTGAGATATAAGAAAAAACAAGGAAAGAAGAAGAGGTGTAGAATTAGAAGAGACTGTCGTCTGAAGCGGCCAGATAGACTTTCTTTGAATTACTTGTTTCTTGGGCACAAGTTCGCCCCAACTACTTTGTTCCATTAAAGTGTGACCTTTAATTGTGCGTTACAAAGTGGTGGAGGTGCTGGGTATGATTCCAAGCCCTTCTCGAGTCACGGAACGCAGCCCAGAGCCACAGCGACTCGGATCCAACGAGCTCACTCCAGTTCACCAGCGCTGCAGCCGTCGTTTGCGTGGTGAGGCCCCCGAATTTTCGCGTTTGTCGGATTCTCTCAGAGTTTCAACGGCTGTGAACGAAAACGCCGGCGACATGACAACTCTTGTTACGCCAGCTAACATCGTGGTCAATTCCCCATTGACACCGGAGCCTTTTCATGGCGACGCCTACGAAGATGCGGAGGATTGGCTAGAACAATTCGAGCGCGTTGCGAAGGCTAACGGATGGGAAGCAGATCGCAGACTGGGACGTGTTTACTTCGCCTTGGAGGATAGCGCACGAACGTGGTTTGAAAACCACGAGTCTGCCATGCTGTCATGGGATGACTTCCGACGGGGAGCTGCTCGCAACCTACCCGAGTACAGATCGCAGAGAGAGAGCCGAAGCTGCCCTCCAAGCAAGAAGCCAGCGTAACAACGAAAGCGTGGCCATGTATGTGGAGGACATGTCTCGCCTATTCCGCCGAGCGGATCCCAACATGAGCGAGGACAAGAAGCTGCGTCACCTAGTGCGAGGGGTAAAACAGGAACTGTTTGCCGGCCTGGTTCGCAGCCCGCCGCGCACCGTCGCTGAGTTTTGTTCCGAGGCGGCTGCAATGGAAAGAACGCTCCAACAGCGAGCAAGAATGTACAACAGAGAGATGAACATCGCCTCTTTGGACTCATTGCCAGCAGCCTTTGGAAACAGCATGGAGATGTTGCGGGAGCTCGTACGGTCTGTAGTACGAGAAGAGCTACAGAAACAGCGGCTTGGCCAGAGCGCTCCAATAATTTCATCGCTGGCCGACGTGATTCGCGAGGAGGTTCGACAGGCGGTCCAGGAAACGCACGCCCAGCAGGCGCTCCAGACAAACGCATATACAGAAGCACCACTACAGCGTCAGCCGAGTATGTCTTACGCCGATGTCCTACTGCGAGGAACGCCTGGACGTGCGGACGTCGCAGCCAGTACCCCTATACAGCACCCGATGTCTCCAAGCACACTGCAGCACCCGATGTCTCCAAGCACACTGCAGCCACCACCAGAGAGGATACTCAGAAAGAGTGACATTTGGCGCACTTCCGATAGGATACCTCTGTGTTACCACTGTGGGGAGGCTGGCCATCTCTACCGAATGTGTCATTATCGCCAGGCGGGACTTCGTGGCTTCCCTGTTGACGCACCTCGACCACGGAATGGTGAGCGTCCCTTTGAAATCGCAGAATAGCTGTCAACTCGTCAAAGCTCACGTGGCTTTCAACATCAACCTCGGTCAACGACGCCTTCGAGGTATCGGTCGCCCAGTCCCCGTCCATCAGCAAGCTCTCCAAGACGTCCCTCATCAAGCCCACATCGGGAAAACTAAAGTCAGCGACCTGGGGAGGCAAGGCCGCTGTCGACGCTGAAGCACAAAAACCTCCATCGCTGACTCCAACCGACGACGACAGACTCAGCAATCGGTGCTGTGATAACGATGTGACGTCTGATTTACGTGTGCTTGTTGATGGCTACGAAGTCATCGCGCTGGTGGACACAGGCGCAGATTATTCGGTGATAAGTAGTGAACTTTCGAAAACGCTCAGGAAAGTGCTGACACCTTGGAAGGGACCACAAGTTCGAACAGCAGGAGGACACCTCATCGACCCAACGGGAATCTGCACCGCGAGAATTGGAATACGGGGTTTCACATACGCGGCAAGTTTTATTGTGCTGCCCGAATGCTCAAGGGACTTGATTATTGGTATGGACTTCTTGCAGGCTAATGGTGCTGTGATCAACTTGCGAGAATCCTGTGTCTCATTCTCAACGAGGCACGCTATCGCAACCTTCGATACTGAAGAAAACGTCTATGACCTCTGCATTGCGGACGACAACGTCGTGGTACCGCCGAGATCAAGTATATCAGTTACAGTAACAAGCAGAGCGTTCAGTGACTTCGAAGGAGTTGCCGACAGCAACGCGGGCCTGATATTTGAAAAAGGACTCTGCATGGCACGAGGCCTCGTTCAGCTTCACGGTGGATGCACCGACGTTTTGCTCACCAACTTTGGAAACGAGGTGCAGCACATTGCAAAAGGGAACTGTCATCGCCACTCTGAATGATTTTGTCCAGGTTACGGAGGTGAATGTTTCCGACACCACGACATCCGGTGTAACAGATGTAGATTCTGTCCTCGCGTCCATCGACATTGAACCACGATTACTACCCAACCAAAAGGAAGAAATTGAGAACCTCGTGAGGGAATTCGCCGCATGCTTCTCGGTGTCATCTCAAGTCCGACGTACACCTATCGCCAAACATCGTATCATTGTGGACGAATCAGTGAGGCCTATAAACCAGCATCCCTACCGAGTGTCGGCAAAAGAGAGAGAGGCTATCGGAAGTCAAGTCAAAGAAATGCTTAGGGACGACGTAATCCCAGCCGTCAGCAAGCCCATGGGCGTCGCCTGTTGTCCTTGTAAAGAAAAAAGATAATACTTTACGTTTCTGCATAGATTACCGGAAACTGAACGCCGTCACTAAACGGGATGTTTACCCTCTTCCGAGAATTGACGACACTCTGGATAGGCTACGAGATGCGAAGTACTTTTCCTCGCTTGATCTTAAAAGTGGATATTGGCAGATAGAAGTTGATGAAAGAGATCGCGAAAAAGACGGCATTCGTGACACCGGATGGTTTATACGAATTCAAGGTACTCCCGTTTGGCCTTTGTTCAGCACCCGCTACCTTCCAACGGATGATGGACACAGTGCTCTCCGGTCTGAAATGGCAGTCTTGTCTCGTTTATCTTGACGACGTTGTGGTTTTCTCGACTACCTTCGAGCAACATGTTGAACGACTGCGGGCTGTGCTCACCGCCATCAATTCAGCAGACTTGACGATAAAACCACAGAAATGTCATTTCGGATTTCGAGAGCTCCTTTTTTCTTGGCCATGTCATCAGCTCGGAGAGAGTTCGCCCAGATCCGGAGAAGACAGCGGCAGTGGCAAAATTCCCTAAGCCTACAGACAAAAAGGCGGTTAGGCGATTTTTAGGACTATGCGCCTATTACAGACGATTCGTTGAAAATTTTTCGCGGATCGCTGAACCGCTAACGAGGCTCACAAAAGAAGACACGCCTTTCGTCTGGCTTAATGAGCAGGAAGATGCGTTCAATGAACTAAGGAATCGTCTTCAGAGCCACCCAGTTCTTGCTCATTTCGACCAGGAAGCGGAAACGGATCTCCACACCGATGCGAGCAATTTAGGTCTCGGAGCCGTACTCATTCAGTGGCAAAATGGACAAGAACGAGTGATTGCGTACGCTAGTCGCACTCTTTCGAAAGCTGAGGTGAACTACTCAGCGACAGAAAAAGAATGCCTCGCAGTCATATGGGCCATCAGCAAGTTCCGGCCATATTTGTACGCTAGACCTTTTCGAGCCATCAGTGACCATCATTCCTTGTGCTGGCTCGCTAATCTCAAGGACCCGTCTGGACGGCTTGCAAGGTGGAGCCTACGGCTACAAGAATACGATGTAACGGTGGTATATAAATCCGGTCGCAAGCACAGTGATGCTGATTGCTTGTCGCGAGCACCGGATTGAACCCACTGTCTCTACTTCTGCAGAAGATGGACAAGATTTTCCATTTCTTGGAGCAGTGACGACATCACAGATGGCGCATCATCAGCAGTCTGACCCGGAATTACTCCTACTGATCAATTACCTAAAGGGACACTCTGTCGACGTTCCACGAGTTTTTCGGCGTGGCTTGACGGCGTTCGTCCTGCGGAATAACGTCCTATATAAAAGGAACTTTGAGCACAATACAACGACATTCCTTCTTGTTGTCCCTTCAGTATTACGCCCTGAGATCTTGGAGGCTTCGCCACGACGACCCATCATCGGGACACTTGGGAGTAAGCAGAACGGTAGCACGCATTCGTACTAAATATTACTGGCCGAAGCTGCTGAGTTCTGTGCAACACTACGTCAGGACTTGTCGGGACTGCCAAAGACGTAAGACGCCTCCGTTGAAACCAGCAGGGCTCCTTCAACCTATAGAGCCACCGGAGGCACCGTTCGCACAAGTGGGAATGGACTTACTCGGCCCATTCCCTACTTCATCATCAGGAAAGCGGTGGATTATAGTGGCAACTGACTATCTGACCCGATATGCTGAGACGGCGTCTCTCGTTAGAGGAACGGCTGTCGAAGTCGCCGAATTCTTCGTCACCAACATCGTACTGCGTCATGGAGCCCCTACAGTGCTGATTACGGATCGAGGGTCCGCGTTTACGGCCGATTTGACGAAGTCTATAATGAAATTGACGCACACCAGCCATAGAAAAACGACAGCGTATCACCCACAGACAAATGGACTAACCGAACGACTGAACAGAACCTTGGCTGATATGTTGTCGATGTATGTTGATGTAGAGCACCGGACATGGGACCAAATATTGCCGTATGCAACGTACGCGTACAACACCGCAATGCAAGAGACGATCCGTATGACACCGTTTCAACTTGTCTTTGGCCGGACAGTGACCACCACATTGGATGCAATGCTACCTGTAGATGAGATGTCCGAGAATGACCATGATGTCAACGACTATATACAAAGGGCAGAAGAAGCAAGACAGCTTGCACGACATCGTATTCATCAGCAACAAAACGTCGACACGTATAGATACAATCTGCGCGAAGAGACGTCCAGTATGCACCGGGAGACAGAGTCTGGGTGTGGATTCCCGTACGAGTACGTGGCCGGTCCGAAAAGCTGCTTCGTCGCTATTTCGGCCCGTACAAGGTTATTCGACGGATTGGTTCGCTGAACTACGAAGTTGTTCCGGAGGGACAACAAATGTCATCACGGCAGCGCACAGAAACTGTGCATGTCGTAAGAATGAAACCTTATTATGACAGACAATGAACAATCTAGAAGACACCTCCCCTTCATGATAAAGGCTTTAACCACGAAGCAATATGAATGACCGTCTGGAAACCAGCTTGTATGAAGCATCGGGACGATGCACTTGCGGAAGGGGGGTAATGACACAAGCCACCTTCAAACTATGCGCGCTGACCCATTCTTACGCCCTCCAGATCTTGGACGGCTTATTTGGGAAACAGATCACAAGTGCGGAAAGTAGCACGTGCCTACATGAGCCATGCAACAGCAGCTGCGCGCCACACGTGAGATATAAGAAAAAACAAGGAAAGAAGAAGAGGTGTAGAATTAGAAGAGACTGTCGTCTGAAGCGGCCAGATAGACTTTCTTTGAATTACTTGTTTCTTGGGCACAAGTTCGCCCCAACTACTTTGTTCCATTAAAGTGTGACCTTTAATTGTGCGTTACAGTATTTTCTGGATTTCCGAATGAGGTGCCGAGTTGCGGATGGAATCATTTCTTGAATCTCTTGATGAGAAAGGTTCACAAGGAGCGTGTCGGGAGGCGGCAGCGTTCATAGTATAATTCGCAGGTATTGAATGTGTGCTTTAGGTTGCGCAGCCACTCGCGACACGTGTTGCAGGTTTCCGCTGAAGGACCAGGTTCCTCTGTAGTGCCGTACGCTACTGTAAGGAGAGCAGAAATTGTCCTGGAGATAGCGCCCTCGATCTCCGCTTTCTTACGCTTGGCGTAAGACACTCGGCATTGTGCTTTCACTTTCGCCGGAATTATCAGGGGTGTCACGTCGGTTGTCTTAACGAGTACGTTTAGCTCTTCGACAGCAATTTGTTCGGGAACAAAATTTACGTCAGACTGAGATGCATCTGGAGACTCTACGGCGATCTGTTTCAAGCGGTTGAAACAGCTCTGGCACAAAATGTCGGTTTCTCTGATGGATGAGGCTTTTTCTGGCATGCGCCTCCTTAGTAAGGCGACATTCAAATCTTTCACACATCGAAAGTTCCGCTTGTAGGCAATCTTCTTCGTATGCCTCTCTCGGTAGTCAGCGCTAAGCGCTCGCTCTGAGCTCCACAACGTGGCCATCAATATCAGGGGGAGTGTAAACACACGTTCGTTGACCAGCAGAGGAGTGCCGGGTTGTCGACGACGAACGGAAGTGAAAGCCGACGTTCTCTTATTACTTCGACCTTTCTTAAGCGAGTTGAGCTGTTTCTTGTTTAATTTATTTCTTTTTTTAGGGAGCGGGCGAGCGCGGTCGGGCTGCAGAAGCGCCGCTTGTGCCGACACGCACCGTCTGCATTATCACATTACCGGCGTGCCATGGGAAGCGATAAATATCCAGCGGTTAATCCTCTCCAGCCACCTCCTTTATGAGACGTACGCAGGCTCACATGCGCGAAAGATTTTGAAAGCGATTCCTGCGAAGAGTGTGACTCATTATCGCGGCATGCTCCGTGGCTGGGACCCGTGTACAAGTTTTTGTGATTTGCGTAAAAAAATGTAGTAATAATTTCCTCTTCAAAATCCACTGTTCCTGTTTTATTTATGACAATCTGTCAATCCACAGAAGACATTCACGACCTAAAAATTACGATAATGGCAACTATTGCTGCATGCTCGCTCAATGTTATGGTTACTCAGTATACGTCAATTTGGCAACTTTTCGTGCTTCATAGTTCCGACCTCACAAAAATAATGCAACATGTTTTTACAGATTAAGTTAGAACACGTGCTTGGCTTTAATTCTAGAGAGTTTAAAGAAAATCGAAGATGGTGTTTTTTTTTTAAATGATCTTCAAAATATTGCATTTTGAGAGACATGTGCTTAGTTGAACATTTCTGGTTAACGTTTGAAGCCACTCTCAGGTATTTAGATCTTCCCACTTGTTCACCAAACATATGGAAATGTTTTTCAAAACTTTGGGAAGTCTGGCGTTTATACTTGCGGAGGAAAAAAAATCTTAAATGTGAGCATTATTGAGCTTTGTGTTGATTTCGCGATTTTTTTTCTTAACAGAACAACATTAAAACTGCAAAGTAATATTTTTTTCTCAACACATACTATCCGTAGTAAGTGGAGAAAATCTTTCGGACCTACAGCTACAATAGTGTTTTTGTAGCGTCTCATCGAAATCCAATTTTCGCGAAATTCGAAAGAGGCGGTGGCGGCTCAGTGGAGACTTGTGAATTTTTTTAAAGAAGTTGAAATTTTTCCTCGCTAAACCAAAAGTGGTTTTGTGGTCCTGGGGACTCGGAAAACAAAATATATTTTTTCGGCGAAATTAAAGGGGGTCGGCGGACATGCACCGACGTTCTTATCTGAACACACCCAGCAACGAATAAGTTAGCGTATTTAGCATTGCCGGAAAACCAGATGGTTTGCGCTTTAATGTCACGGTGGAAGAATCGACAAAATTTATTACAAGTCAGGTACGAGCTATGCACCTTCTCCAGCTTAGAGAACACACATAACAGGTAAACGTTATGGAAAGAGTTTCCGTATGGTAAAGCCCGTGCATGCGCCCTCTTCTGCACGTGGTGGTAGTGATTAAGAGGAAAAAAGAAAATGGCGCTTATTTCATCAGCCCTTGAGGAAGCACGGCGCAGCGCCTACCTTCTGCACGTCCAGTATTACGGCACTTGCCAAGCGGCTACCAACCCTGCTAAGAGTTCTTAAAAGAGAATTTCGGTTTGTCTACAAGTATCTTACCGTTTATGGTTTAGCGGGTTACCGGAGAAGTATACGTGATTGGCAACGCCGGTACCTAACCAGGATGCTAACCAGACACAGACAATGCAATCATTGCAGTGACTAACAGGCTAAAGCATTGCCAATAAGACAATCTTTAACAGGGTGTGTTCAGATAAGGACGCCGGTGCATGTCCGGCGACCGTCTTTAATTTCGCTGGAACAAATATATCTCACTGTCCAAGTTCCAGGACAACAACAGCTATCTTAGTTTCCTAGCAAAAAAGTTTCCCTTCGTCAAAAAAAAATTAGAAAGTTAGAACCGCGTTTCGCGAATTGCGCGAAAATGGGATTTTGACGAGATCCTACATACACACAACTGAACCTGTCTGGCTAAATATTTTTC
Source organism: Rhipicephalus appendiculatus (assembly GCA_030522465.1). Taxonomy (NCBI): domain Eukaryota; kingdom Metazoa; phylum Arthropoda; class Arachnida; order Ixodida; family Ixodidae; genus Rhipicephalus; species Rhipicephalus appendiculatus. Next base: position 11,322 of record JALIZH010011010.1, read on the forward strand.
GGGATACTATGAATAGTGTAAGTTTTGCTAAATTGTATTATTTGCACATTTAATGTTACTATTTTCAGGAAAAAAAATCCGAATTCGTGATATCACCTGTAAATTGGTCCTTTCAAACTATCCCAAAATTCCCACTACAATTACAGTTGCGAAGTGCCCACTACTGCACAAATCTCCCTCCTGCGAGTTGACGAGGTCCCACGACGCGTCCATAAGGCAACAGAAGCACTTGAGCCGTTGTTGGTGCTTTTCTTGATAATGTTAATTATGACTTCGTGCTTTGTAATTTGTGAGCCTTTGCAGCTAGCCGTTCCATCCTCACTGCTCCAAGTAATTTCTGGGAAATTGAAATCGCCCATGACCAATATTTGCGAGCTTGGGTACCTGACAGAAAGTGCGTGCAAACAGTCATGGAAGTTATCGCAAAAAATTTGAGGAGCAGTGAGGCGGACGGTAGCAGGTACAAAAATCACTTCTTGATACGCAAAGCGAAAGCATGCGCATACGAATTCTAGTGGCGAACATGTAGGAATAATATGAGAGGGAAATTTATCTGATATCACGATGAGAACGCCGCCCCCTGTCCTTGCTGTTCGATCAGATCTGAAAAACTTGTAGGCGTTTTAAATGCGAAGCATTTCTTAGCGAACTTCGGCGACTTTGAGCGTATCTATCTATCTATCTATCTATCTATCTATCTATCTATCTATCTATCTATCTATCTATCTATCTATCTATCTATCTATCTATCTATCTATCTATCTATCTATCTATCTAGCCGCCTACGACTTTGTGCTCTCCTGGCCGTATCGTTAATGGGATTTATACCAAATTTGGTATGACATAACATGACTGTATGACGAACATAACTGGCTGGTCATATCGTGAAAATCATGACTAACTTGTCATGAAAAGTATGATTTACATGCCATGGGCGAAGTGCTCCTGAGGCCGTTTTCTTAACTTGATATATCCAAAAATTGGTACGATGAGACAATTTCTGCATGACCAACATAAATGACAGGTGGTATTTGCAGTGTAAAATTTCAGTATCGCGGAATTTTACTCGACAACCAAGTTTCTGTTAGCACTACTATGTCTGCAGAACAGTCGTCAATTAAATAGGATAACTCATCACGTTTGCTTAGTACACTTCTAATACTTGTAAACAAGACTGAAACTGGCTCCAATGTTGCGGTACGTTTAGTAGGCTGAGATTGCTAGGAAGCGGAGAGAACACTGCTAGGATTATTGGAACCTGAAGGCGAAAGTGAAGATGCAAATTCACGGGTAAGTTCACAAACGCTGTCGGTCTGACTGCAGTAAACGAAGCATTTTTTTGTTAATAAATAACTTGTTGTAACGCACTGCAAACTGTTGACCAGACGACCTTCCGACCTCGTACAGTTTTTTACGTGTGTTCCTAGTTTCTTTGCAAAAATCTTCACTGAAGCTGACACCTGTACCTTTTAATTTGGCCTTGTTTTCCATAATACTTTCTTTAATCTTAAAGGAGCACTGACACAAAATTTCGAGGGCGAGATAATGAGTGAAATAGATGTATGTGGAGACATAGACAACACCTACGAAATATCAAGGGCAAATATAGCCTAGAACATATTTAAAATCAATTTCAAAGTGCATGCCGCACGACTGAGCGAGATGCGAGCCCCCTCGCGACGCCGACATCAACGCGGTAGCAATGTAAACAAACTACGTCACGATTTTGTGTTGGCTGGTTGTTGGTTGTGCCCTTGCGCTACCTGCGATTTCTTCCTCCGTGCCTGCGGCACCCGCTCGCGCCCGCCTCTTCGCGCGCGCCGCCTACGTCACAGTTCTGCGTGGTCACGTGGCCAGCTGCGTTTATCTTGCCTACCCGGAATTGCTCCTGACTAGCTCGGTGCTCTTTGAAACCGAAACTGCGACTGGGCGCTCTAAAAATGTCTGTAAATAACTAACCGTCGCGCACTCGCGCAAACGAGGTTTCCAGCCGTGATAAGTGGGTCGTAAGCTACCTATTACAACAAAAAAAAACAAGGTGCAAAATTTTTGTGTCAGTGCTCCTTTAAAAGTAGAAAGCTTTACTAAAACAGGACGGCACTTCTTATTTGCGTACGAGCCAAGTATGTGCGCACGTGAAATGCCATCGCCCGGTAGCTGAAAACCTAGAGTTGACACAAGCTCGCGAACCTTATCAATATTAATTTTTTTTTATGGGCGTATTCCAGCACTTCACAGCAGGAATGATTTATTTCTTTGGCCAGAAATTGCTTATCGATTAAGCGAACATAGTATTGGAGTTTTACTGATAGTAAACTATCGCAAATATTTTGGCACTATCACCGGCCAACAACATCAAAATTATTCACAGCAATATCAAAGCATTATAGGTAGTAGTACCACCTATGGTACTACTGACTGCCATATCAATAACATATACAGGGTGTCCCAAGCATCACGCAGCACGATTTCAAAAAGAGGAACGTCACGCCGTTGCGCGACGCACACTTGTATAGTGCATATTATTCCCAGTATACTGCAATCGCCGCTATTAAATTTCTCGTCAATAGGGTTTAGTTAAGTCGTCCTAAATACGTTTGTAACTCGACAACTACTAACCCAATCATTAAAATGTCAATGAGTCATATGAAGCCATGTTCAAATGACATCTAACTGCGCTGTTTTCAACAACTTACTAATTGCGTGCTCGCTTTTTTTTTTTTTTTTGCTGATAAATAAAGCCCACGAAATCTGAAAAATGACTCTCGTGACTCGACTGCAGCGCGCGTCAGGAAGCCGCGCCCTCAAACAAGTAATTAATACGTTGCTGAAAATAGCGCAGTTAAACGTCATTTGAGTATGCCTACGTATGACTCATTGACATTTTCATGATTAGGTGAGTACGTGTCGGGTGAAGACATAACTAATTAGCTAAAGTTAATTAAGAAAAAATATTAGTAGTCGCTACTACAGCACACTGGGAACAATATGCGCTAGGTGCGCTTCCCGTAACAACGTTCCTCTTCTTTTAAATCGTGCTGCTTGATATCGATAGTTTCAAAAAAAGCTATCAATGCCATCGATAGTCAATTTACGGATAGTTCTGCATTACTGTGGGACACCCAATTTTCGATTATTTTTCGATCAGAGATCTGACAGCGGAACGTCTATCATGTCTGGCTTCTAAAATAATGCACTCAGACCCTTCAGGGGCATAAAAGAAGGCTCGTAAGCGTAACATACCAAGCTCACAAGTCCAATGGGAAAGCACTACAGGCTTACCAGAGCAGCGGGCTGCCTTTTCTCTGGCCCGAACGGTCGCATCCAACCGACGCCTTCTCTGAGTCACCAGCAGTGGACCGGTCGACCGGTTCCTTTGCGGCAGTGGCAAGCCGTCTCTGTCCGCAGTTACAAATGACGCACGCAATGTTATAACATGCCCAAGCCTGTCGTGCGATGTCGCTAATGTCGCAAAGCCCCGCGATCGCAGTGTTGCCAGGTCGGACGAGGCGGCGTAGCTAAAGCGAGAGAAAGTGTAGACCAAATGTAGCCAAAGACAAAAAGAGCAAAAAAAGACTTGTAGCTGAATATAGGCACTCTTATATGCAGTTTTAATTTGACATACAATTTTTACATTCAACTACTAAATCCTTTTTTTTGTACAAACCGTCGTTAGTGTAAGAAACAGCTTGTGTTCAAGAAGG
>JALIZH010011011.1:0-11491 GCA_030522465.1 Rhipicephalus appendiculatus
GTTTCACCACTACCGTTCAGCACTGCCACAGCTACGAGGTGTAAACAAGCCACACGCTTACGCAGGAAAACATAGATCCAGATATAATTGCCATGCAATTGGCAAGGTTTAGACATTTGCCCTTTTTTAGCATCTGCTTCTGCACAGTGTTGTACACGTTCCTCTAAAACAGGAACGAAAGCTCGTTCCTCGTTCCTTCACAATTTCGGAACGAGTTCCCGTTACAAGTTCCTCAAATGCAAAAGGAACTCGTTACAGTTACATTTCCCGAAATTGGAACGCATCGTTACATTAACATTACAATTCACTTTTTAATAAATATATGGTGCCGGATAATCCAGAGGCAGAATAAAGTGAGGAATTTAAAGCTCCCATCGGGCTACTTATATCAAATGCATTTAACATTGCCGACAGCAGGTTATACATAAGTAAAGAAATCTAAATAAACGCTCCCAGACAATTTTTTTCCGAGAACACCAGCCTTACTACATGCATGTAACTGCAACTTTCGTGCTCGTCTATTTCAAGTCCAACACATGTGGAACTTTTCAACGTTGGTCTTCAAAGGCGCAGTCAGGATACTGCACTTCACATATTCAAATACAAATATTCTCCAATGCGCCAATATAATTGAATTTCTTGCACAGGAAACCGCATCGAAAGGGACAGTCCTTAGGCGTTTAATGAGTGCTGATTCAATATTTCAGTGTGAGCAGAAAATAATGTTCAGGATACACATTTGCACCGTAGTAAAGTCCCCGGTTAACAGCCAGCGAGCATAATTCCGTATATTTCGTCCTCTGTCTTTCTATCTTTTGCTGTCTTTATTGCCTTTCGTTCTCTTATTTTTTCTCTTTCTCTTTCTTTATATATTAACACGAAAGTGTTCTGCGTCGGGGTCCACCAAGACTTTAGTGACGTAGTTCCGTCACGGATATGACGTTGTAAAATTAACGCTACCAAATGCGAAAGAAAAAAAACACCCAGAAAAAAGTCCTCCGCCGGGCATTGAACCTCTGACTTATTGGGCCGCGATGAAAAGCGCCCAATGCTCTACCGACTGAGCTATCGAAGCAGCTGTAAGGCTCTCTACAAACGCGCCTTATATCTCTCACACATTCTCTTCCGCATGGTGCTCTCTGTTGGCGAGGCAGGGGCAGCGCCACCGTCTGTGACCGGTGAAGAGAAGTAATGCGGCATGACACTTATTAGCACCGATAGAGAGCGATTCGTCGACGACGCAGTTAAAGCATGGCGTCCGAGATTGCACGCCGGCGCGCATTCTTGGAGGCCATGGTTAAAGCTTCTAGATAGCAGTGAAAAACCCTGGCCGCGCTAGCTTCGGGGAGTCGCCGACGCAGTTATGTTTTTTCCTTTCAAGCAAAATGAACGTATTAGTTCTCTGTCTGTATTGAATTGCTTCAAAGTGCCATGCCTTTGTTGAATAAATACCATGAAAGAAAAAAAAAAACTAGATAGCCGAGTGGTTACGACGCTCTTTCTCTATATACCTTCTCTCGCTCTCTCTCTACTCGTTCTCTCACCACATCAGAGTTATTGAATTCCGCGCCGGAAAAATCAGCGCCCGTGTTCTGGAAGAGAAGCAGAAGAGGATGGCGATGACGAGGAGAGTGCGTACCGGTTCATGATGATGATAATTTTCTTTCTACGACACATGGAAACCTGGAGCGTAACCTGATTAGACCTTTCTTTTCAATTTATAGCACTTGCCAATAAGCTGCGTATTAGTTCTCTCGCCCCATCTGCGCTTGTGTGTGTGTGTGCTCCTCTTTCCGTCCCGTCTTCATCGCGCAGTTTAAACCTTTGCGATGCCTAAGCTTGTCAATAGATGCCATTAACTGAAACATGAGAGTGTAAAAAATCAACTGTTCCTCCCACACGTGGTAACTCTCGGCGTCTTTCGCTTTCCTGCGCCCCTGGCGGGCGCCTTGAAGTAAAAACCAGGATGCATCGTAGTCACGTGATGGGCGAGCGCTACATTTTCGCGCAGTACACGCCCTTACAAAAAAACTTGTAGCCTGTCTGCAGAAATTCTTCAGACCCTGAGTCACCCGTGATGCGGAATGTGTGAATACAAGTGACAAACTTTCTGTCACCCCCCAGTCACCTCTGAGTAGGCAATTGGTACACCCATTCTGCAGAAAGTCTGCAGAGCGCAGGATGCAGCATGCCTGCAGAATGTCTGCGGAACATCTGCAGAACGTCTACAGAAATTCTGTAGCATTTCTGCAGAAAATCCGCAACGTTTTGTCGCGGGTGAACAAAAAGTAATAGCGACCATTTTCATTATCACTAACAGTCAAGGGACAAAGGGTAGAATACCGCCCATACACCCATCAACACGTGCCCACAACAAACACGCAACAACAGCAAAGTAAATAACGAACACATACACCACTCGCGCTTCACAACCTAACACCGACCACCCGGTATATATAGCCATGTTATCTTGACCGGCCATTCAGTGCCGGTAGGAAAATTCCTATGCTTCAAAATTTTACATTTGCACGTTCACAGAATACGTGTAAAATTATGGTGGACGTGAGGCAGCCATAAAAGACGCATATCTTTTAATCTACACCTGCAAAATGTGCAACGCTATTTTAATTAGTGACTTTTAATTATTAGCTGGCACGCTGTCGTATACGGCTGCAGAAAAGCTGCAGCCTTTCTGCAGACAATCTGCAGACTAGGTCTACATGGGGGGTCACTGGTGGGTGAATGGAGGGTGACTGGCGGGTGACTGAAAGGTGAAACCCATTTAATCATTATTATTGATTGTGTCATGGTCCAAAATATATAGATATATACGCATATATCATATACATCCACACACACACGCACGGGGCACACATTAATAGACAAGTCTGCTAGCCGTCTGCTCGGCGCCTGCAGAAAATCTGCAGACTAGGTCTGTATGGGGGGTGACTGGTGGGTGACTGATGGGTGACTGAAAGGTGAAACCCAATTAATCACTGTTATCAAATGTTTCATGGTCCAGAATATATAGATACATAGGTATATGCTATTACATCCACACGCACACACTCTGGACGCACATTATCAGAAAAGTCTGCTTGCCGTCTGCTCGGCGCCTGCAGAAAATCTGCCGACTAGGTCTGTATGGGGGGTGACTGGTGGGTGACTGATGGGTGACTGAAAGGTGAAACCCAATTAATCACTGTTATCAAATGTTTCATGGTCCAGAATATATAGATACATAGGTATATGCTATTACATCCACACGCACACACTCTGGACGCACATTATCAGAAAAGTCTGCTTGCCGTCTGCTCGGCGCCTGCAGAAAATCTGCCGACTAGGTCTGTATGGGGGTGACTGGTGGGTGACTGAAAGGTGAAACCCAATTAATCACTGTTATCAAATGTTTCATGGTCCAGAATATATAGATACATAGGTATATGCTATTACATCCACACGCACACACTCTGGACGCACATTATCAGAAAAGTCTGCTTGCCGTCTGCTCGGCGCCTGCAGAAAATCTGCCGACTAGGTCTGTATGGGGGGTGACTGATGGGTGACTGATGGGTGACTGAAAGGTGAAACCCAATTAATCACTGTTATCAAATGTTTCATGGTCCAGAATATATAGATACATAGGTATATGCTATTACATCCACACGCACACACTCTGGACGCACATTATCAGAAAAGTCTGCTTGCCGTCTGCTCGGCGCCTGCAGAAAATCTGCAGACTAGGTCTGTATGGGGGGTGACTGGTGGGTGACTGATGGGTGACTGAAAGGTGAAACCCAATTAATCACTGTTATCAAATGTTTCATGGTCCAGAATATATAGATACATAGGTATATGCTATTACATCCACACGCACACACTCTGGACGCACATTATCAGAAAAGTCTGCTTGCCGTCTGCTCGGCGCCTGCAGAAAATCTGCCGACTAGGTCTGTATGGGGGTGACTGGTGGGTGACTGAAAGGTGAAACCCAATTAATCACTGTTATCAAATGTTTCATGGTCCAGAATATATAGATACATAGGTATATGCTATTACATCCACACGCACACACTCTGGACGCACATTATCAGAAAAGTCTGCTTGCCGTCTGCTCGGCGCCTGCAGAAAATCTGCCGACTAGGTCTGTATGGGGGTGACTGGTGGGTGACTGATGGGTGACTGAAAGGTGAAACCCAATTAATCACTGTTATCAAATGTTTCATGGTCCAGAATATATAGATACATAGGTATATGCTATTACATCCACACGCACACACTCTGGACGCACATTATCAGAAAAGTCTGCTTGCCGTCTGCTCGGCGCCTGCAGAAAATCTGCAGACTAGGTCTGTATGGGGGTGACTGGTGGGTGACTGATGGGTGACTGAAAGGTGAAACCCAATTAATCACTGTTATCAAATGTTTCATGGTCCAGAATATATAGATACATAGGTATATGCTATTACATCCACACGCACACACTCTGGACGCACATTATCAGAAAAGTCTGCTTGCCGTCTGCTCGGCGCCTGCAGAAAATCTGCCGACTAGGTCTGTATGGGGGTGACTGGTGGGTGACTGATGGGTGACTGAAAGGTGAAACCCAATTAATCACTGTTATCAAATGTTTCATGGTCCAGAATATATAGATACATAGGTATATGCTATTACATCCACACGCACACACTCTGGACGCACATTATCAGAAAAGTCTGCTTGCCGTCTGCTCGGCGCCTGCAGAAAATCTGCCGACTAGGTCTGTATGGGGGGTGACTGGTGGGTGACTGATGGGTGACTGAAAGGTGAAACACAATTAATCAATGTTATCAAATGTGTCATGGTCCAGAATATATAGATACATACGTATATGTTGTATACATCCACACGCACGCACTCTGGACGCACATTATCAGAAAAGTCTGCTTGCCGTCTGCTCGACGTCTGCGGAAAATCTGCAGACCAGGTATACAGAAAGGTCAAGTCTGCAAGAAGGTGACTGGGGTGACTGGTAGGTGACTCGTGGGTGACAGACAGGTCAAACCCATTTTTGTAAGGGCGGTCGCCTATCCGCCCAGCTCTGCATGATGTGCAGCGTGCGTCCGCATGTTGAATGCCGTGGACCTTTTACAGAAGGAACGCCGTTCCTTCTACCGTTTCTGCTTAAACGTAACGAGTTCCCGTTACAGTTCCACCGATCCTGAATGGAACGGTGGCGTTCCTCCGTTCCTGCCAAAAGGAACTAGTTCCTGGAACGTCGTTCCTTGGAACGCTGTTCCGCACAACATTGCTTCTGCACAACAATAAGTAATTTGTTTGTTCTTCATCGCATTTACGTCGTATTAATTGTTGTGTCAGTAACCGTCGGTAACTGTGGCTAAAAATCAACATGGCAGCCGCCATGCAGGCATGACCGCCCGCTTCGATCCGAACTTGCCCTTGACGCTCGCCCAAAGCGCTCACAGCAACAAATGAATGGTGTAGTGAGCTATCGCTTTGAGTCATCTCACGATCAAGACAAAGCATCAGGTACGCTATGTCGTTATTGGTGAGATAAGATATTGCTTTAACCACGCCTCCTAAGCCTAATGCACCGACAATTTGATAGCGGTTCATGAAAATAGCGCAATGTAGTCACGAATACATTGCTGCCGGAGCTCCAAGACATAAATCTAAAGCAAATACAAGCGCCTGTTATAGCAACTTACGGGCCACAGAGCGCACAACGACGACGTGATAAACTCGAGGCGGAGAGCAGCAGCCTCGATGAGTGCAGCCATGTTCTATTTTTTTCGGCGCTGCCGCTTGCTCGCTGAACGTCTGCGCGCAGACGCCAGGGGGGATGCTAGCAGACGACGCGGCGCGGATGGACAGATGTGGAGGGGCTAATCGCCCTTCCTATTGGCTAAGAGGCCCTGTAGCCTCCACAGTGCTGAAGGGAACTTCTGAGACAGAGTATAGTATCATCCCCAACCAACCTGTTTTGCCACTAAAGCCATTTCATGCTTACAACTGCTCTCGATTACGAGAGAGCAGCCATTATTAATGGTGCGGGACGCAGCGCTCCTGTAATATTAAAAATGTAGTTGTAGTAGTTTTGTTAGACGCGGGCATGAAGAAGTGCGTTCGAGGAAGCGCCGGTACGCAGGGACGTACGCGTGGCCTTTCGAATTACTTCCTCCGACGCCCGCCCTCTGTTTGTGAAAGACGTTCACAGTTTCCCTATTTTAGGGCACTGTAGGAACAAGTCGGAGGACAGAATAACAACACGGCCACAGCTCTAACTTCCGTGCCATTTATTTCAGTAGGCGTCCCGCCAATAAATAGGTTGAAAAGCAGTGCGCGCTGGTACATTTGTAAGTGACGAAACTGAAATCAAAGTGTTTTTTCTCTCCAATACACGTGTACAACTTGGTTTACAGAACGTTTACATATCTTCAGTCTTCATCTTCTCGCAGACTAACATACGTTATCCAAAATCTATTATCATCATTCTGTAAACCAAGCTGTACATGTGCTCCGGAAAAAAAAAAGAAGGGACCCCGACACCAACCACAATTATTTAAAAAAAAATGGGCATATCCACGAAGTGAATGATGACGAGTGGGCGAAGCATTGGGGATCGTTCTTACCGCAAATCACCCGTGACATTGCCCACTCGCGCATGTAAATGAGTGACAACGCGTGTGTACAGTATATACAATGTGTTTTTGCCATTGAGCCGCCGCTTCCCGCGTCCTCAACTCCGGGGCAGCAGCTTGTTGTCGGCGTTGCCGTATTGCCTTTCGCGGGTGAGAGCGCGTTCACGGTCGTTTTCATCCATGGCAGAAAGAGAATGTGTGGTCTGGAACGCGCTTATTCTTTATCGTCATCAGCGTCATCGTCATCGTTATGACGTATAGTGGATACATTTTATGTCCTGTGCCGTGATGGCAGAAAGAGAATGTGTGGTCTGGAACGCGCTCATTCTTCATCGTCGTCAGCGTCATCGTCATCGTCATGGCGTATAATCGTTACCTTGCATGTGCTGTGCCGTGATGGCAGCGTCATCGTCATCGCACCGTGGCTACACCGGGGAAATGATGGACAAGCCTCGGCCTTAAGGAGCTTCGCCCCTAGAAGCCGGGAAGCATGCAGTGCGCGCCGGTGTTTCTCCCACCAAAATTGCAGCTAATGGGCAATGAGAGAAATAATTAAGAAGAAGAAGGAGAATAAGAAGAAGGAGAAGAATGAGAAGGAGAAGGAGAAGAAGGGGCCTGACCGAGGTAATTCGCCACATTGTTTTGAGAGAGATTTTTAGGGGGCAAAGATCCTTAAAGGGACCGACAACTGCCCAGAACATGAACTGAGATGACCCCACTGATGGAAAGATTGTCCGTCGCATTGACTCAAACCAACCCTGTTTTTGCCGTGAGAGGTGGATTTATATTTTTCATTTCTTCATCGAAAGACGCGAAAAATGACCTTTGGCGCCTCTGGTGGCAAATACATGAACGAATCAATGTACCTTGTCACGGGACCGTTGATTGCTGTAGGCGGTCGAGGATCTTTTTGTTGGTATTCAAATATTGTTCGTGTCTTTATATTAAAAGATATTACTCCATAAAAATGTACACATAGGCCTGCGTTGGTAGTATGCATTAAAGCGGCGCTGCCTTCGCGTGACGTAATGATTCCATGCTCGTCAGCGCGTCTTGAGCAACTTTTCAGCGTGCTCATGCAACTGTGCCCGCAGTTTGCAGGTCGCTAAGATTTTTGAGTGACATCGTTTTGCTACCTACACTTCGTTTCAGAAATGACGCGCACTGCTACTCGGCGCGGCCGTGCATATGCGTAGTGACGTTTTTGGTGACTTGGCTTGGCTCGTGCATCGAGAGAGTAAGCGACGCCAGGACAAGCCACTCATGACACAGGCGCAGGCAACCTTCGGGCGCAGGCGCCCACAACGCGGTAAAAATACAGAGAAGGTGTATAATGTCACATCATCTCATTGTAGCAGCTTGTTATTTTCAAAAATAGTTGAAAAGCTAAAAATAATGGTGGTTAAGCATAGTTGCAGGAACTCCTGCGAAAGCAGAACGACAGCTTTCACAAATCGCGAGAATGGTTGGATGGCATCGCTATCAATTCTCAGCGTTGCTGGAGCAAAGGTACGTCTGTGTTTAGAGCCTTTCAGATCGAAAAATACTGCTTGTAAAATAACCACGTGCTTTTGGGATTAACTACTGCAGCTACAAACACTACGAAGGGTGAGCTTTCTGTCGCGCCGTAAAAAAAAAATGGGTCGAGAAAAATCAGTCGTCGGTCCCTGTAAGGTCGAGGCTTGTCCATCACTCCGCCGAACTTAGAATCCTTCCAACTGTTTGCGAAGAGGGAAGACCAGAGAAGCTTGGGAAGCGTTCCGACAGCGAGGCGTCGCGCGTTCGTTTGGCTTCACCTGCCCCATCGTCTTCGGCCCGATCGTCTTCGGCGCGATTGTCTTCGACACGGGCTCGACGGCGACTTGCACAATCGCGCTTCTGGGAGCGCCGACGTTCCTTGCACTGCCAGTGCTGCTCTTTGGAACGTACGACAGGTGTCCAGCCCATGACGAGTCTAAAGAACAATTGAACACGACGCTAGCGAGATCTCTTACGTCCCGATACAACGGACAACGGACTGCCTAAAACATTAAGGTTGGCTTAGCAGCGGTGTCAGAATTCCCGACGAAATTTAACGAGGCGCTCAAGTTTCCTGTGTTCCGGCCGTTACTTGCGCTGTGTGTTTCACAATGCTTCACCAAGAAGCCCAAGTGCACTACATTGTAAACAGATCTTCCGCGCGCGTAATCACTTCCCTTTCCTCTTTAACACCTCCTAAATCCTTTCACGTTCTCAAAAAAAAAAAAATCTGAACGATGCATACCTCTACCGTTGCAATACCAACGCGAACCGTGTTCAATCATTCTACATTTCCACCTTCACACATTTCCATTATTTGCCCTCTCTGTGAGGATGTTGAACCACAAGCTCCTGGAGTGTGGCTTCACCGCATGCCCTCCACGAGACATCGCTGCAGTGTTGTACGGAACGGCGTTCCAAGGAAACGACGTTCCAGGAACTAGTTCCTTTTGGCAGGAACGGGAGGAACGCCACCGTTCCATTCAGGATCGCTGGAACTGTAACGGTAACTCCTTACGTTTAAGCAGGAACGGTAGAGGGAACGGCGTTCCTTCTGTAAACGTTCCACGGCATTCAACAGGCGCACGCACGCAGCACATCATGCAGAACAGGGCGGATGGGCGACCGTGTGAGGCGCGAAAATGTAGCGCTCGCCCATCACGTGACTACGATGCATCCTGGTTTTTACTTCAAAGCGCCCGCCGGCGGCGCAGGGAAGCGAAAGACGCCGAGACTGACCATGTGCGGGAGGAAAAGTTGATTTTTTACACTCTCATGTTTCAGTTAATCTTATTGGTAAGTGATATAAATTGAAAAGAAAGGTCTAATTAGGTTATGCTCGAGGTTTCCATGTGTCGTCGAAAGAAAATTATCATCATGAACCGGTACGCCCTCTCCTCGTCATCGCCATCCTCTTCTGCTTCTCTCCCAGGGCACGGACGCTGATTGGTCCGGCGCGGGAAGCAATAACTCTGATGGGGCGAGAGAACGAGTACAGAGAGCGAAGAGGAAGAGATATAGAGAAAGAGATAAATTCTTGGCTACAAAAAAGCTTTCTGCGAGGCGATATTCGACCCCGTCTATCCAGGCGAGTGTCGTAACCACTCGTCTATCTAGTTTTGTTTTTTCTTTCTTGGTATTTATTCAACATAGGCATGGTACTTTGAAGCAATTCGGTACAAAAAGGGAACTAATATGTTCATTTTGCTCGTATCGCGACCCAACGACGAACACAAAGTACTGAAGAATTCACATTCATCTCTAGAGCGAATACATCAAATAACTGCTATTACCCATTCTACACTAGAAAGGTGGTAAGGATAAACACCTCCCCAATGCATTATACCATTCTGGCTGACTTTCCATTTGCTCGTATACATCTCTTAGCTTAGTGACCATATACTAATAAAGTAGGATGTTGAGGAAATTACTGGCTATGCGTCTTTCTGCAACATGCGCGCACGCTAGAAGAGTATAGCATATCTTTGTATAGTAAAGTATATCAAGAGTGTGGGAAGGAGAAGTGATGGTGAGGAGGAGCGAAAGGAGGAGGGGAAAACGAGTATGTAGAGAAAGAGAAAAAAAATAGAAGGCCAGCGAACGTACACAGAGAGACAGAGAAAGAGATAGCGAAAAATATGTAAAGAAAGAGAAAGAAAAAATATAAGAGAACGAAAGGCAAGAAAGAGAGCAAAAGATAGAAAGACAGAGGACGAAATATACAGAAATATGTTCGCTGACTGTGAACAGGGGATTTTACTACGGTGCAAATGTGTATCCTGAACATTATTTGCTGCTCACACTGAAATATTGAATCAGCACTCATTAAACGCCTAAAGCGCTGGACACATGGTGCGATTCGGCATCCGATCCGACGTGCGGCGCCGCACGCGGCGTACGACGATTCACGACACATGGGGCGAACGAGCAATCAGCGCGCAGGCTCCGCCCACACACGGCACCTCAGCTTGCACGCTCGGAAAACATCGTATCCTCTTCATTAAGTACAAAACAAACAACCTCACACAGTGATGCTTCGTTCTCTAAGACCATTGCCAACAAAGCTGCGCCTTCGCGAGCTGCAATCATCGCAACAGCTCACATTCACTCGCGACTACGAGCGTAGGCCTAGCTAGGCGGACGCTCTCGATAGCGCCGCTCGAGTTCAAACGCGAGCTGATTGTCAAGCGCTTATTTTTGCCAACAAGATAAAAACTTGTGCTTCTTATATGACGCGTTTACGCGCGCAATTGGTGTTATCGACGGCCTCGATGTGAAGAGCAAGGGTGGGAACGAAGCGAGCCGGTTCGCCGAGACGGCCGGTGCCAATGTTTACCTGTGAAACGGCCTTCCATCACGGCTCACTATCTCGTTGGTGGTTCGGAAACGGACGTCGCCTTGCAGAAATGGCACACTGCAAGCATCACTTTATTCACTCATGAGGTATTTCACGCCAGAAACAGTTTATCCAATGTTTTTCATGCCACCGACAACGGCGATATCCACAAACACCAGGACGATCTGAGCCATCGCAGCGGCGAGGAACGAACCACCGGCACGGGTTGGCACGGGCGCCACCAGTGGCGCCGCTTGTCGAGCTCCCGCGCTGCCATTGGCTGCGGCCGCCCCACCGGAGCGGCAGCCGCGCGGCAACATTCAGCAAGTTGGATGCCCGTGCGGCGTGCGAATCGGCGCCGCATGCTGTTGGAACCTGTTGGACGTCTGTCGTATGCGGCTGTTGGCACGAACAGCCGTACGGCAAATCGCATCCGAATTCGCACCATGTGTCCAGCACTTAAGTATTGTCCCTTTCGATGCGATTTCCTGTGCAA
>JALIZH010011012.1:0-53854 GCA_030522465.1 Rhipicephalus appendiculatus
AGTTTGTTAAACCTAATGAAGCTGACAGACGAAGCCAAGGGTGGCATAGGAGATATCATTTGTAGTTTTTAACTGTAATATAGTAATTATCACACAAATGGAAATAAATTAAAGCAGACAAAAAAACAAAACAAAAAAACATGCCGTCGGTGGGGACCAAACCCACAACTTTCAATTCAGAAGAGGTGGGTGTCTTACTTTACGCACTATTTATTCCATGTTTAAAGGGACACTAAAAAACGAAACAATGAATTGGTTTAGATCGACAAACTGCACTCTGAGAACTCTAATGCCACATGTTTCACTATCATAAGTTCATTATTAGTGGAGAAAATTAAGGTTGAAGTTTTATTTTTAAATTTGGCGCCAATATCTGTGCGCGTGACGTCAAATTCCAAATGTACTTTTCGTATTTTCGCAACATTGGCTCAATGAAATTTTCTGAAACTTCGTATGCAAGGTCTATGGCACCCACAGATGACAATGCACCTCATTTTTATCGATTAGAAGTTACGTAGGACTCAGTAGACTCCTTCAGAATCTATGACGTCACAAAGTTTGGTGCGGGAATCTCAAGTTGGTGTCTCCACCCGCATTTTCTTTTAGCGTGTTTTCTCGCTTACCAAGCGTCGTGTCGCGGTAAGAGTGGTGTTTTCGGGATTGTGAAATTGTACTTAACTAATAAGCGAAAAATCGTTTTGCCCTTTAGAGTCTCTTTAAAAGGTTAACACAATTCTCCCAATACTTTCCTTTGCTTCACTGCCTACTGGCTTCATCTGGATAGTTAGCACCAAATCGAGCACCGGATTATTTTTGATCCGCTTGACATTTGAAACACTACTGGGCATTGCTGTGCAGTCAATGCGATTATGTAGGCACTACACAGTAGACTCTAGGTAAACGGAAATCCCTTAAACAGAAATGCTGCATGGAATAAATGGCTCTAATATGATTGGTTTTGTACTTTCTGCAGCCCTGCTTATATCTCACTGAACGGAACTACTTTAAACGAAACATATTCGACTGGTCCCTTTCAAGTTAAATTTAACGAGAACCTACTGTAATAATATTCTAATGCAAAACTTGAACCCAGAGAAGTGAAAAGCACTGCTGCTGACAAGGGCACTGAGATCCTGATTTGGTGAACTTTCACAACCAGTTTCCTTGCTTCCCGGGAAAGCGCACCTTTTAACCTCTCTCGCACAATCTCGGAGTTGTTCCCGCCGTCTGCCGCGGCAACGATGTCATTGACGATTTTCGTCAGGTGGCCCATGTAGCCGCGCCGATGTTTACCGGGTTCCGATCTGGAAAAAATAAAAAAGATGAGCGTAACCTAGTTCTAACGATGCTAACACTGATGCCGACATGAACTGAAGCGCTTACGGCAATCCCCATGAACTCAATCGTGTATAAATCGGAAAACTTTCTCGATACTCGGTGGTTCAAGGTAAGCAAAGCCACCCGTATAACCCAACAAGAACCATGCTTAAGAAACATGTTTACTGTGTTTGAGTTCATTTTTATGAAGCTTTCATAGCTTATGTAACTTTATGTGCTAGTTATTCTTCCAATACAACATGTAGTTTTTAAAATATTAAATACTTTTTCTGTATTGTTAGGAGCAAGATTCATTTTTAAACTGCGAGTTACGAAGCAAATCAGCATATCATAAATAACTTGGAATGAATGCTCTGAACCTATCTGAAAAAACGTTGTTACATTGGACATTTGAGAGTGAGTCTAAGTGATGCTGGGATTTTGCTCTCAAAAGTTCAACATACCGTAACTTTTGTACAAATGGGTCCAGAATATCCATTCTTGTTTTACTGTGTATACTGTATTCATTCCAGGTTACTGTGATACGCTGATATGCCTTATACTCTGCCAGCTTAGCAATCCCAGCTTTGCACTCTCCCAGCTGAGCAATAAATCTTGCTCCTAACAAAGTACATGAAATGTCTGACATTTTAAAAACTGCAAATAGTACTAGAAGAATACTTGCATAATTAAACTCGGGACACAAAAATATGTGAACTACAAAAGTTTCATGAAGGTCTATTTAAAAAAAAAAAAGCCCCACCTCCCCGAAGGGAAATCGTGAGGAAATGCGAGATGCATTTGACGCGCGCGCTTCACTCCATTTATATATGGTGGTTGTGGTTCGAAGAAGGAAAAGGCGCCTAATTTCTGCAGCCCGGTCGGGGCACGGCGCAGCTTTTTTTATCGCGGTAGCTCCGCTGAGCTCCTGCGATGCGCGAGCGCCCTCGCGCGCCAGAGCGTGCTCCTCCTTTCCACTTTGCTAGGGGGCGAGGATAAGCGCGCGCGCCCGCAGCTTTTGCTATGGGAGAGAGTGAGAGGAGAGATAACACCTGCCAGCGCGCAGGACACCTCCTCAACCTATCCTCCCCGCGGACAACGCCGGCCAATGCCGGACAAGCGCCGCCTGACATAGCCCGACTAAGAAATGCATTAGCATTTAAAAAAAAGACGCCAGGCCTCGTGAAACGCGCAACACAGTTGCAGCGAAAGCTGGAAGAGCGGCCTTTCTAGAGCCTTTTTAACACTGTTGGGGCAACAACTACAAGTACACTTACAAGGTACCCACTACACCATCAATAATAATTTTCGTGAAGTAGAGAAGCATCCACTATGTCATTATTCTTTATTCCTCAGAGAAATGTGGTACCCGCTTCACACCTGTAAGGCATTACAGTCGCCGACTGTTTATTCGGACTCGGCGGGAACCGCGGAAAGTCCGAATAATCGAGTCCGAATAAAAGGATGCACCAGAAAAAGCACCTTTATTGGCCCAGCGGCCGGAAAAGCTTGTCAATGCACGTCTGCACACAAGCACAATCACAGAAGACCAAGTCGGGCTGTATTTCAGCCAGTGTTTGGCCATAACCGCAGGTTGTAGCGCTGCCACGGCCTGCGCGTCATCGGAGTTGCTGTTCACCTACGCTGATTCGGGGACCCGACAGATGATCTCATCATCGCCCAACTCGGCGAAAGCTCCCAAATAACATCGTACCTGAGGTCGGCCGCCTTCGAATTGGCGAATAATTGTGGCCTTTTTCGCCATCCCCAATGTCTTGTGGTTGCCGCGTTTCTTCGTTAGCACCGACCGCGCGGATGGAATGGGTGGCGTCGTAGCTGTCGTAGCCATTTCAGTAGATTAGCCCTAGCCACAAAACAACTGACAAGCAAACTTTCAAATTCCAAAAGGGAACGACATCAGGCTAGTTCGTAATTCCGTCCTTCCTTGGTCCGTTTCGTACGCGCGGCCATTTTGAACGTCCAAGCAGACTCCGAGCGTGGCTTGGCTTGGCTTGCTGTTTGGCTGTGGCAGCTATTCAATGGATACTTGGCTGGCTGAAGCCGAAAACGCCCATTACGAGTCGCCAAAACACATAGCCTTCGAGATCGGCATTTGTAATTTCTGCACTTTTACACTGGCATGATGCACAGCCATACGCAGTGCATGCAACCTTTCAGTGCTGGCAACCTAGCAAAGATATTGTAAACACGTGTGTAAACATCGCGGACAGCTGGTCATGGAGTTCGACGCCGCTCTCGATCAGCCAGCCGGAGTCCGAAATATCGAACGGCGCGCCGTGGGGCGTCCGAATTTTCGGTCGTGAGTTTACATTACTTCAATGGGCGGTGTCGCGAGGGTGTCCGAATAAACGGGCATGTCCGAATTATCAGGCGTCCGAATAAACGGTCGGCGACTGTATATGCACTTTGTTGATGCTGCGACTGACAACAACGAAGAATTACGTCTGATCCTTTCGTAATGGGTTGAAAGCATTCAGCAATCCACTCGTTACGCAATTCGCATTGCGTGAAGCCAGGTTGTTACTTTACTCTTCTGAAATGCTCTATTACACATCTTAACGCGATTCCTTAACGCAACATGAAGCCTGCATAGGGTCAGTTTGCAACAGAGTTTCAAGCACAGGCGTGGCTCTGTGGTAGAATAGTCGGCTGCCATGCGGAGGGCCCGGGTTCGAATCCTATTCTCTCATGGGTATTTTTTATTTATTCAGTTTTTTTTTTTTTCGCGCGATAATGGTCAGGGACACTGGCGGTGGACAACTACAGCGCCAAAATCGGCCCTTGTGATCTCCTAACATCTTCCACTGTAAAAGAAAATGTATTTGTAGCAGGGTCTACAGACATGGAAACCACACGCTCGTGTCATTTATTTGCAGGGCTCCGGTGTTTTTTTTTTTTTTCGCGGCAACTGAACGATGGAACGAAGAGAAAAGTTGCGTGCACGACTCAACTGTTCAAGGTTGTTGGCGTCCCAGGCGTCCAGGCACCTCTGCACCAGTGTGCAGCTTCCCAGCAGCTGATCCAGCAGCGGGTGCACCTTGTTGCCCTCCTGGTCGAGCGAGTGCGCCGAACTGATCACCGCACTCACCAACTGGGCCACTTGCGTGTGGAGGAAGTTGTTCCACGAGTACTCGAAAAACAGGTCCTGCACGAAGTCCCAAACAACTCTTCAAGACCCGTGCATCCCAGGGTAATTTAGGCCGGCTGGTTCTCAGACAGTTAAGTATTAACTTCAATAAGTCCCTAATATAAGCAAGTTGAGCTACTGCATGAACCATATGTTTCATACGTAAATTGACGCGTTTCACACACAGTGCGCACGAGCAGATGTTCCACGCAGATGTTCCACGCACACGTTCCATGCAAAATGTTGCATTCTTATGTATAGAGAAGGAAAACTCGCTATTAATAGTGGGCACCATGTACATTAAATATCACAATCAATGCCAACCACACGATTTTCTTGGATATCGCCTAGTTTCTTGTCCATCCTTCATTAAACTATCAGCCTATTCCACACTTGCAAGACAAACAATTGGAACATGTGCGAGCAGGTATGGAACTTACATCAATCTCGCCTCACTAAACCATCGAATCGGTGCAAAATCGTGCCTTCATGCTCATCTATTCCCAGTACTTGTGCCTAAAAAGAAATGCCTCCAACTCCTTAGCTTCCTTCCCAACATGCCTAACGAGTGCCACAGATATATTAAAGGCAAAAGCTAAACTCCCTTGCCTTGTCACAATATACCCAAATTGTGACTACTTCAAAAACGTGCCAATGATGTCATGAGATGCTGTTCAATACACCTTCTTCGACTCCTCAAACTGAAAATGACTTATGCCAATGTCACATTGCACATTGCAGTTTAACACTGCGATGCTGTCATTCCACACTCCTGTGGTATTCCTTCTCTACTGACACCTTCACTCATAGCTCAGCACTAGTTATCACAGGACATCTTTGCGACTTCATAACAGCTTATACCAATGTCATAACCAACATATATAGCAATGCAATTGCAATGCACATACCAATATCATAGTTCTGCGTCCTTCTACTGTTCTTGCTTCGGTTTGTTGTACTAACAGTTGCCATAGATAAGCACGAACTGTCCCGTCAACAGATTATGTCAAATGTCACAGAACTCTTCAGTACACTCCCGGGTCTCCTTAACAGTCTAGCACTGACCTCAATGTGAGAGCACGCATTAACCTTAGCACCTTAGCACATTGCTTCATGTGACACTCTTTAATACTCCATCTTAGTAGGTGGTTTTGAAAGCCTCAAAGTCTATGATGCCTTTCTGGTCCCCGCAATCCCTTCTGCCACATTTAGTCTGCAGAACAATGGCCTCCAAGATCAGTAGTTTTCTATCCAGAGGGCAGTGCTCTTAAGGCATGGATCTCGGCATGACTATTGACAGGTAGTGAATAGTTCCTCACTAGTAGTCATGTGCAGAGTCATAGAACTATCCCCTTACAAGAATGGTGGGCAGGGCTCCCAGTTCTGCCAGCTTCTTGTTCACATCGTCGTTGTTGGAGTTGATGAGGGCATTCACCAGGTGGCACACCTCGAGGCGCGTCTGTCCCAGCGGCGGGTCAAGCACGCCGAATGTCGTCGTCCAGCATAATTTCTGCCATGTAGAGAGCAGAGCAGCGTTTGTCACAAGCAGCAAACAACAGTCTCCTTCTACAACTGAATGAGTACACTTCAATAAGAGACCTGCTCAACAATACTAAGTGCAAAATGTTATAGACAAGAGACGCCAACAAACGTGGAATAAGTGTTAAGTTTCAAGTTAGCTTGAATAGCTTATTCACAACCAACACATGAAAATTTTACACACGAGCACTTCACATGCATCTCTATGAATGCCACAATTATCAAACATCACCCCCCCCCTCTAGGAAGGCTAGATCTTTTGTGGTCTAAGACATGGAGGTCATGCTGACACACTTGTTCAATTTCTCGCAGTCAGGAACCACCAACCTGCGGTGGGTCCATGAGCAGCTTGAGGAAGTCGCCCAGGCGCGGCAGCACCGCAGCCAGCACTTTGTCGACGCCAGCCCTCAACCGCTCAACGTCGAGTGCCGTCATCTGCTCCGCGTTCTCCGAGCGGAAGAAGAGGGGAAGCGAAGCACGCCGTCTCATTCTGCATCATGCCGGTGCCTCCGCTGCTGCCACCTCCGAGACCCCCCGCCGTTGGGGCCATCAGCGTTATTGCTGTTCTGCTGCTGCTGCTGCTGTTGACCAGCCAGCCTGAAAACAGTAACCACAGCAGCCACTCATTTACGGGGAAAAAAAAAGAAAAGAAAAGGCTGGGCCTGCACGAAAACGCAGCACAGTTGCAACAAAAGCTGGAAGAGTGGCCTTTCTAGAGCCCATTGTAAACTCTCTTGGGGCAACTACTACAAGTACACTTGCAAGGTACCCGCTGCACCATAAATCACAATTTTTATGAAGTAGAGAACTACCTACTATGTCATCAGTCATCATTCTGCAGTGAAACGAGGTACCCACTATGCATCAGTAAGGCATTATATGCACTTCGCTGATGCTGTGGCTGATGATGAATTATGGCTGAGCCCTTTGTAATGAGTGAGAAGCTCTAAACTACCCACTCATGAGCAATTTCCATAGTGTGATGCCTGGTTGTTATTTTACTCTTGTGCTGCGCTATATTACACATGCTAACACGATTCATTGCTGGACATGACGCCTCTATAGGGTCCTTTTGTGAAGGAGTCTCAAGCACTGGCGTGGCTCTGGGGAGAATACTCGACTGACATGCAAAGGGCCCAAGTTCAAATCCCCCCTTGAACCTGGTTTTTTTTCTCTCATTGCGTGCGATTGCTGTTACAGGAACCGGCGGCAGTGGCAGACGACTACACAATCAAAACTGGCTGCAGTTGTGATCTCATAACAGCTTTCACTGTTACAGTGAACTTCAAAAACAAGAGGCTGAAATAATGTTTGCAAGTACAGCGACAGCCTCTTTGCTGACCCTGCTTGGACACGCTGAATCACCACCATGGTACAAGTCCTATGCTAATTTACATAACCACTGTTTTCTTAAAAGCAGTACGCCAAACAAACTCCAAAATTAAGGTATTTGAGTATAAAACTTATAGTTTAAATAAAAGAAAAAAAAACAAGTCATTTACATTGTCTGTAGACCTCACAGGCATATAAATGCATGCACATAACTCAAGTCTTACGATTTAGAAAAGTCTACTCTCAATAATTCAAACTCGAGGGGCCTCAGGATTTTGGTTGAATCATCAGAAGTCCGAATTACCAGAAGTTCTCATAAATAAGATCCAGGGCAACACCCCAATTACCGTATTTACACGAATGTAGGTCGACCCATTTTTTCAAATTTGACAATCCATGTTGGGGGGGTCGACTTAGAATCGAAACCAAAACTAGAGCTTTTTTTTTCTTTTTGCCGAGCAATTTTTGGGGGGTCGACCTACATTGGAGTCGACTTACATTCATGTAAATACGGTAATGTTGCAATGTCTATTGTGTCCCAGTGCCGCAGCAACAACATAAACAGCTTTTGGTGCACACGGTTTGGCTAGTTTGGCCATTTTGTAGGCAAGCAATCGCCTTCATTTGGGACTGTCAGTGACATAAAAACACGAATGTTGAAGCAACTTAGGCAGCAGATATTTCTAGGCATGGACAAGAAAAAAACTTTGAATTCACCAAATTTGTGCAGTGGGGCATTGTGAATTAAGTGGCTTTTGAACACAATGACAACATAGCAGACACAGCCAAAAATTTAAGATTTATTTGTATTAACCGAGAGTTTGAATGATCAGTTTGAATTACCAAGGGCCTACTGTATTGGTATTAACACCAAAGTTTGCTTGTCACACGGTGAAATGGGCACTTACCCTTGCTTTCGAAACTCCAGCAATGACAGCAGTACGGAGATGCCATTGACAAATACTGATTCACACGTTCTGTCCCCTGAGAACATGTGCTCCAGGAGTGAAGCCACTGTCTCCGTCCTGAAAAAAACGGAAAATTCTGGAAGTTCACCAACCAACAAATATGACCCGACTGAACATGTTCCAGAACTTATGGAGCTGTACTGACAATTTCTGAGCCGTTGAAAATGCTCGCCAGTATGAAAATGAAGACTGGAAGTATTTTGCAACACAATTACCAATTTTCACCCATAATTTCATATGTATATAAGCATCCATACGTGTTCCGTATGTGTACATCAATATGAATCTATTATGTGTGCTATCCACAATTTCATTCGTGTGTGTCCATCAAGTGTTTCTGAGCAAGAGATACTTTAAAAGGCAGCATGTTCCCAATACCGCCACTGTCGTAAACTTACACCAGCAGCAAATCAGCATACACTTTGCTACTGCTACAATCGCCATGCTTGTCTTGTTCAATAATGCGCCACTAGACTGTTCCACCAATCAAGCTAATCCACCAACACGCTAATCCACATCTGCCAAGATGTTCATAAATGAACTTAAGCTCTTGACTACACTTGAACCTCGATATAACGAACCCACATATAACGAAATATCGGTTATAACGAAGTAATTGAAGAATAGTCTTGCAATAGTATAGTGTTAGGAATATACCTATACCTTTATAACGAATTTTCGTATATAACGAACTTTTTTTTCGTGTAAGATGCAACTTCGTTATAATGAGGTTTGAGTGTATACAGTTCAGTAAAGGTAACAAGACGGTGCCCAAAGCAGTCTATTAACTGCAAGGTGCACCACAACATTCATGGGGCCTTGCAACATTCTCCCAATTATCGAATGAGCAGTTTATTGCCTCACAAATTGACTGCCGCGAAAATTTTTAGAAACCGTCAAGTACTAGCAGAGTTGGAGGGCTTAAGCACTTTCTCCTTTCGTACCAGCGAGCGCGCTGAAAAATACGCAGGGGGGAAGGGGGTTGACAAGATGGCAACAAGTTAAGTCTGTCCGCCATCAGCACATGTCACGACCTTTAAGCTACAGTAAAACCCCGTTAATTCGGACTTCACGGGACCGGAGAAAATGTCCGAATTAACCGAGGGTACGAATTATCGCGAGTACGTTCAAAACACCTGAAAAATGTATCCTACACCATCAGACTTTTATTTCTTAAAAAAGTCGGTGATCGCGGTTTGCTTCGCGGAGACAATGTGCGAGGAAGTCATAATTTTGCGGAGTTCCTGCAGGTGACTTAGTCCGCGCACACTGTTTGAGGAAACCATGCAAATGTCCTCCAAGGACGGCCAACTCCTGACGGCAACTCCCTAAGTACAGCGACGGCCCACGCAAGAACCAGCGGCGCTGCTGTGCCATCTTGCTTCATGCCTCACGCGTCGCGAGAAACGCACAACGCGTCGCAAGCACCTACTCCGCACGCGTCCGAGCTCGCGGCGGCAGGTGCATCGCCTCCGCGATGAGCATCGGCAACGCGCCAATGGAAGCAATGCTGTGTTGCCGTGGGCTCGTAGCCAATCCCGGTGGCCATGGCAAGTGAAGCAAAATGGAACAGCAGCACCGCAAGTTCACGCGTCGGCCGCGTGTGCCGGCTCGCGAGCGGAGCGGCGGCTACGAAACTGAACGCGCAGCTGTCGTCGCGCGGAGCAGCGACAGAGAACACCTACGACGCACGACGCGAAACACGTCAGCAGTTTTCCAACTGCCTCCATCTTTGCCAGTTGCTGATGACAGTAGCGATGCGCCTTTCATTTGGTTGAAAACCAGCGCCATGCTTTTTTTTTTTTTTTTTTTGTGCCTCCAAGATGCAGAGCTCATTCCTACTTCGTTTTAAATCTCGGAGGCCACGATCCGATCTCGGAAGTTTAGGTGCGCCGTCGATTTCGGACTCAAAGCGCGGCCGCGGCGGAATCCGCCGCTGCTTCCCCGTCGTGACCCGACCCACCCGACCTCAGTTGGGAGTTCGAATTAACCGGCGCAGTCGAATCTGTCCGAATTAATGAGGGTTTTCAATCATAGAACAATGCACATTTTGGACGGGACCAGACGCCGCGGCCGAATTAACCGAAATTCCAAATTAACGGGGGTCGAATTAACGAGATTTTACTGTATTTCTTTTTTTGTTTAGACTTGTGGATTATTTCAGTGCGATTGCGAGCACGTTGCTGCAAGTCTATACCGTATGTAATTCTAGCAGCACCACAGAGGGCAGGAAAGCATATCGCAGCCTTACGCGGCAGCCACGGTAACTATGCAGCTAATGATGCTCAAAATCAGCCAATGGCTGAGAACATTGTATTTATGACACGTTCTTCCTAAATTATGGCATCATTTGTCAAGAGAAGAGCAAGTGATTTCTAGCCGATGAAAATTTATTGTAAACTCGAGACCGTATGCTGCGCTATAATGGTCAACTCCCATGTTCTCAGGAGCCTCGACTACTGATAGGCAGCATTTTCTAACCATGCTCAAAAAGTGTTGCAGAACGCCTTAATCTCCAGCAAGGCACAACGCAATATTCAGTATGCTGAGCAGTAAAAGCCTTCCCACGTTGCACATCCGACTCACGATTCGAGTGACTCCAAAAGGGGGTCTGCCGGTGCCTTCTCCTGCAGCAGCGACATCTGCTCGCGGCTCAGTTTGATCATCTCGCAGAGCGCCTCCGCGGCATTGCTGTGCTTCTCCTCAGAGCAGCCGGGGTCGATGAGTGCAACCAACTGCTGCACCACCTGCGCTTTGTCCAGCCACTGGCGAGGAGAAAAAGAAAAGGGGGTGCGCTCAAACATGTCCCATTCGCATAAGCTTACGTTAGCGTGGGCAATCCAACTGGCACTTTTTGCCCAATTAAAACACCACTTGCTTAAGTGTTCATTGAAAGACAAAAGCCTCTCTAGGCTAACCATTAACCCACACTACTTAATCTGAACTACAACACAGTCAGGACTTGGGCTGTAGTCAGTGCATGCTAGTAAGGGGGAACAGCGTGCAAAGACACAAGTGAAGGTTTTAGGCCCGTATTCACAAACCAACCTTATCCTTACCTCGTATTTTCCTTATCGGTCTTGTGCCTTTAATGCGACTGATAAACAAAGTAAGCCAGCATTCGCAAACCTATCTTGCAGTTATCTTTTACCCTGTTACAATTTATGTGCTCTTACAACACATACAGAGAATACAGAAACTTAAGGAAAACATGAGGCAAGGACAAGATTGGTTTGTGAATCTTAATCCAGAATGATAAAAGCCAGATAAAAGCCAAAATGATAGAATCGCGCTAGGCGATGCTACAGTTCTGCCAATGTTAATTGAGCAACGAGTGGGTGTTCAAGAGGCCCACCCATTACAAAGTGCTCAGACATATTTAATCATCAGCTGCAGCAGAACCATCAACAAGGTGAACAGCTGCGTAGGTTCGCGTGTTGCCCTACGGACCCATAGTGGGCCCTTTGCCGATTCGCAAAAACTGAAAAATTATGGCGTAGTGGGCACCTAACAACTGTGCTAGCAGTAGGCATTTAATGATACTTTGAAATGGCCAATGTTACGCGCACAGTCGTTCGTTTCCTTACGGCACGGTTGAGGCATGCACCGAGAACCGAAGGAGGCTAGCAGTTCAAGGCGATGCGCACGAGGCCCAATTACGCTATCCGATTTGCTCTTGAAGGCGAAGCTCAAGCATCCTCCAATATTTCTTTTCTTTTAGTTTGGCTGTGGTATCTGGCAGTACTTGCTTCTATCTACATTACTTATGTATTAGGGAATAACCACTTCTTTTCCTATGCATTACGTGAAAATTTTTTTTCTAATTTACTGTTGACTTCCTAGTTTTCAAGTGCACTTTTTCCCTCCTGTTTCGGCCTACATTAGGTCTGCAGTATCTTCTAAATAAGTAAAAACAACAGTTATACTCAACAGCACTGGTACTTACGAAGCAAGCTGGGCCAGCCCCAAAAGATGGCCAATTTCATACAAAGTCGGGTGCTTTTCTTTAAAACTTGGCACCCCTCAATGCTAATAATACTAATGCTGCGGCTTTGTATCCTAAAATCACGATCTGGCTATGCAGAAAACGTCGTAGTGGATGGCTCTGTAAATTTCAACCACACGGGATTCTTTAATGTGCACCTAAATCTAAGTACACAGGCCTCTAGCATAAGTGGTACTGGCAGATTGGTTTGTTTTACACAATCTTGAGAACAAGGGCGCAAAATAATTTAAGAAAACGTGGACATACAAACAGCATTTCACCTCCAGTGGAATGCGGCTGCGGCAGCCTGTATTCAATCCCCCCAACCTTTGGGAGTACCTCTTAATGCTAATGCATTAAAAAATATGCAAAGAGGAAACCGATATAACAGCGCAAAGCAACAACGCAAAACTATTTCCTCACCTGCGTGATGGAAGCCCGCAACGCTTCGCTGTCGGTGCATGCGACAAACTTTAGGAGCAAGTCCATGATGGCCGAAGTCTCGATGTGCTTCAGCAGCAAGGGAACAAAGTTCTCCTTCTGCATGCACACGTAGAACATCTGGAACAGAGGAACACAAATTAAGGATATGCATGACGACCAAAAATATGAATGCAATAGAACCCCTCAATACGTTTTTCACAGAACCGTAAAGAAAAGTGCAGAAACCGGAAAACGCATAATGCGAACATGCTATTAAAATTAGGAAAAAGCACCGCTACATATTAAAACAGATGCACTGCACACAGCTTGACCTGAGAAGATTCAAATACCATCACTGGATTAAAGAAGTGACTGCTCACAAGTGGCACTGCCACTTGTAACAGTTGCGTATGGAAGAACAGGGGCAATGGCAGAGTGTAACAAACTGTGTCTACATTTTAGCGACAAACGAGGTCAGGGACGTAATACTGCAACAGCAAAGTATAGGTTTCTATGCATTGCAGGGTGATTAGGCAACCGTTAAAGGGACCGAGAACCAATTTTTGTGGTAACTATCTTCTTTAGCGCAATGGAAAGCTTACCGGTCAGAGTGCCTAATCACGTAATGGTAATGTGGAAAGCACTGTAGAATATTTGTAATCAGAACTGTTTTATCTGCGACGAATATGAAGTCATAAACACGTGACAATACATGCCGCAAACAGTGAGCGCAAGAGCGGTTCGTGTTCGAGCGTGGCGGTTTACGGCGCATGCGTGCACTCCGCGCACATGCGCCACAGCTTGACACGGGCAACTGGCTGCTGTGAAGGCAACGCCACTTCTCACCTTGCAACTCTTTTTACCTCGTACGCAGCACAGAATAGAGCGCGAATATTGATACACATACTCTAATTTTAAGGACTAATTATGGCAAGCATGGTAGCATCAGACTACGTGACTATGTACAGCAAAGTGATTGACTCTACAATTCAGCTTCAAGGCTCTTCCGCTAGGCTACGCAACATACATATTTTTCTTTCCTTTTAGAAACCATTTAAAAATATAAATCCTACCCACAGCGCAAAAGGGGTGCTGGATTCTGTCATTATATTTCAGTTCACTTCTGCAAGCATCTAATCACACTTTTTGGCCAGTTGTCGGTCCCTTTGACGACACAGGGGGGTTACTTCATGGTGCTTACCGAGTCAGCCTTTCGCGCGACGAGTATCGCGGCCGTCTTGGTGAAGAAGCTGGCCAGCAGGGGGTTGAGAGGTGGCTCGTTGTCGAGAAAGCCAAGCAACTTGGCCATCAGCGTCTCGCTCCTAACGAGTGTGTCGTTGATCTGCTGCACGTCGGACGTCAGGATCTCACACGCTATGTTCGGGTACCTGCCACGTGGAGAAGTACCATTAGTCTTTGTGAGTTCTGACACTACGTATTCACGTATCCTCGAATATACAACAAAAACTAAACGCAATGACCGAATTTCAATGTTATTCTTCTATGTCATTTAGGACTGGGGTCACCCCACTCCTGGCACTGAATACTTTCAAAAATTGAAACATCAACGGCAATGAAGAGCAAGAAATGTCTTTTACGAGTAACTACATAGAACTGCAAAGTGAAATCTGTGCGTAGCAAGTCTCTGAGCATTTATTAGTCTTAACCCATTGCGGTACGTTGTCAGGCCCCTCCCTGCAACGCAACAAGGCCGCAGCGGTTCATGGTAGGGCACTGCTGGGCAAGTCTGTCGTGGTTGGTCCACGTGCGCATTTTCCCATTGCAATAACGCCATCTCTAATTAAGTAAGTAAACATCTTTTACTTGAGCTTTGATTTCGTTAGTTTTGGACCAGAATGGACAGAAGGTGGGTAAAGGTACTGCAAAGGGTTAAATGTACATTTTGTATACAGCTTAATGAAGAAAAAAGAAAAGAAGAAAGAGATCACAAGTGCAGTTTAAAAAGTTTCAACTTCAATTTTAGAACATTGTATGTATTCTTCAAACGTTCTGGATGAGCATGAAAAACCTTTCAATAAGGCTACAGTCAAACCTGCACACATCGAATTCACATACAGTTGAACCCCTTTATAGGAGACATGCACCAAGGAGGCAATCCTTGTCTTTTATATGAGGTGTCTCTTATAAGCAGGGTACCTACGTATGCATTTTCTTATCAGCCCCTATTTCGATGTAGGCACACTGGTGTCTTTTCATACCCGTTAATCTCTTACATCAGCGTCTCTTATAAAGGGGTTCGACTGTATAACGAATTACTGTGTTCATTGAACTGGTGTAAAATTCCCTTGACCATATTTTCAATATATAAAATATTTTATATATCAAGTAACCACTATATAAAGAACTTTTTTTTTGTGATCCCCTTCAGATTCAATATCCGGCTTCGATTGTACTATTTCAATAACCCAGAGGGTTCCTCATGCATTTGCCTATGATGACGTAAAGGTAAAAGCCATGTTTTTTTTTTTTTCTCAGTCGATATACTGATCCTACCCTGCCCTAGTCTGAAAGCTTTCAGCAACATGATTTTGCACTGCCTTCAAGATCGGAGACATTGCAAGCCTTCAAGCACCCTACCATAAATGCGTTGCCAAGCCACCATGAACCAGTTATTACTGATAACTAACAGAAAATGATGCCAAGGAATGTATAGGGGATGTTATTGGTAGTATTTGTAATGTGAAGAAAGAAAAGTGGATGAAAAGATAACTTGCCGCTGGCACGGACCAAACCTGCGACCTTGGCATAACCCGTCCGATACCACTTTTCATTCTTCACGTTTACATCACAATTACTACTAGTAACATTCCCCCATACTTTCCTTGGCATCATTGTCTGTTAGCTCTCATTAATATTGTGTCTAAAAAAAAGAAAAACGAGCCCTTAAATTTCCACTTCTTTCCTTCGTGAACCAACTAGCCCTTTTTGTCACATTACAGAACTCACCTAGTTCTACAGTGCCACCGTGATTGGCCCACCTTAGACCAAGTGGCAATGTTATTTGACGCTGCGTCATGTGACGTAAATTTTGACGACCTGCGACATTAAGATGACGTCATATGGTGATGTCATCACACGATATAATTTTTTTGCATCACTCGTGTTGACTCCGAGGGACACCGACAGTCAATTTTCACGTTTGATGAGGTCGACCTCTAGTAACACGCAATGTTGCCACAACGTTGATGCAACTTTCTCAATGTTGCGCCAACGTTGTGTCAACATTTGGTGCTACTAGGGATATGGCTTTTTGCCTCAATAATAGCAGTGACACAATTCCCGAAGGCTACAATTCTACATAGATAAGTTTTATCTAAATGCTTGGGAGACCCAAATGAGGAGAAACGAGGGCACTCACTTGTATCTCATCTTTTCGTCAACATCCTCGGGCGGCTCGTGGGTGATTAGGTCAACGAGCTCGTCCATGACTTCCTGGTTTCACGAGGCTGTTCAGAAAAAAAAAAAGATGCCAGTACATGAGTAAATATCTTGGCCGGGCCTCCAACAGCTTTATCAGAATCAGCATATTCGCGTTAATAAACGGAGATAATTACATGACATGTACGTATATACGGAAGGAGGTCAGGTAGTTAGAAACTGAAAGGGGACCTCCTGTGCATGACAATAAGAATTATGGTAACAAAAAATGATGGCAACATGCAAATTTAACCATAATAAAAACCCAGTTAGTAGACATGGCATAAATGAACAGAGGAACAATAGTTACATGTATACGCAAATAATTATTGGGGCTTTACATCCCAAAACAAAGATACAATTATAGGAGGGCCCTGGAAATTTTGACGATCCAGTGTTCTTTAAAGTGCACTTAAATCTAAGTACACGGACCTCTAGCATTTTTGCCTGTATCTAAATGTGGCTGCCACGGCTGGGATTCGATCCAACAGCCTTCGTGTACATGTATGAACAACTACAAGGCATAAGATTAAACTGTAACAGTGAAAGCTGCAAAGATTACATTTTTCAAAGTGGAAAAAAATGTGGGAAACAAATATAAAAGTAAATAAGTGATCGCAAAAGAACACAAAAGAAACATACTACAATGATGGAGAGTATGAAGAAGTTGAAAGAAAGTTCTAAGCTCTACCTTAAACACGTGAGCTTTCATCAATTTTAAAGTTAATAGCAATGTGTTCCTGAATGATAATGCTGAAAAATATAACTGTCTAACATAGATGGTGCAAATGTTTGGCAAAGAAAGGTTAATAGCACAACTAAAGTTGCTGAATAGTGTTAATAGCAGTTTTAATTATGCACAAAATGGCAACAGTGCAAACATGTGCACATAGCGTGCACAGCAATCTATCGAAGGTTTTTTTTATCATACCTCTGATGTACTCTTGTTAAACAAATACATGATAGCTTTTCAATAGTTTTATTGAAGAAATGAACAATCATCCACCTTTTAAAACTACAGTAGAATCTTGTTACATGGAACCTGAAGGGATTGGGAAAATATGTTCCATTTCATAGGAGTTTCTTTTAGTGGCAAAAATGTATAGAGGTGCCACATTCAAATACAAAGCGAACGTAGAGGGAGTTTTTCCGTTTAAGTGGCAATTCTGCTTAAGCATTTCATTTTACCTAGTTATTACCCCACTACAGTCTTTTTTTCCTTTTTGCTCTATTCTACTGTTACAACTGGTTTTGTAGTTCACACTTTTCTTTTTTTAAACATCTAGAGCACCTAAGTTTATTACAAAGTCGGTACCTTTCAGGTAAATGTGAACTGCATTGCATCAAATTGTAAAAGCTTTTGTTTGTGTTAATGCATAACATGGCGCAAATGTTATTGTTCAGTGCCAGATATGTCTTTTCGCAATATTTATCGTTATATTGTATAACGATATTGCAAGCTTTCTTTTCAACTTAGTTTGTTCCCTTGTGGTTGTAATTGTCATTTCTAGCTCATACTATTACTGCTTTCTGCTCTATTACTTACCTGAGTGCTGATAATAGGAGATCTCTCCTGACAGTATTTTTTTAACTTTGCTGACATCCTGACGCCTTACGTGACATATAAAGCAACAATAAACTTGAACACAGGACTAAAAAAAAACTGGTGAACTTAGACGCACACGAAACATAAACTTACAATTCTATGAGTCGTTTGGTCTGTGCCTTGCATTCCTGCAGAATGTCTTCTTCGTCCATCAGCTCTCTCAGCGTCACATTCTGAAGATAACAGAAATCAGTGCACAGTAAAGCTGCTGTATTTTCTGCGAAAGATTGTTACAATGCGCAGCATGGGTTACCTCTTGTTGCTGTAAAACGACAATATGAAAGGAAATGCCCACATCTGCCAAATATGCACTTTAAAGGGATGCTAAAGTGAAACAGTAAGTTACCTTAGACTATATTATACTCTGAAAACTTGTAGTTATGATAATTTCACCACCACAGGTTTATTAATAGATTACAAAATCAATTTCAAAATTTTCACTTTTGAAATTTCCCGCGAATGGTGATGACACGGATTTCAAATTCATATACTGGACAAATTGGCTGAATGAAATTTGGCTGAACTCTGCACATTAGGTCTCTGGCTCCCTCAGAAGACAATGTACTTTACATTTACCGATTATGAACTGTATAGGCCCTAGTAGATGACACCAAAATTTATTACATCGCGGCAACTGGTGTGGGAACTCAAAGGTGGTATCATCACCCGCAATTTACCTTTCGTGCATTTCCTCGCTCATCAAGCGTGGCGTTTTTGGTATCTTGAAAGAGCTATTCACTACTACGAAAAAACTGCTCTTCTCTTTTTTAAAGTTTTTAAACGTTCTGTGAACGCAACACTGAAAGGCGGCATAGGTCGGCAAACTCACTCATGAGACTCGGATCGAGCTGCGAGTCTGAGTGAGTCCGGTTGACAAAAAAAATTAGCGAGTGCGAGTATGAGTGAGTCTGGCTAAGAAAAATTTTGATGAGTCTGGGTCCGAGTGAGCTCCAATATTTTTACCAAACTACGAAACGGGGTATAGCATGCTTTCCTCAAATGCTTGCCCAAGCTGCATGCTTTATTTTTATACATATCAACTTCATTAACAATACTAACAATGACTAACCTTCCAAAGCAGCAGTGAAACGACAAGAGATACACGACTTCACAGTAATGTTTTCAGTGACTTGTCTGTTGCTATTTGTGCCTGTTTCATTAACTGCCCAATTAAACTTGCATGTGCAGGAAATAACCACCACGTCTAACAAAAAGATGACCTTGGAGGGTATGATTTGAAGCCACAGAAACTTTCCCGACAACTATTCTTTTTTTCATAAAATAGTGAACCAAATTGCAGATTGAACTGAAATTTATCAAAATGCCAACCAGCTCTCCCTATCGCAAGCGGGAATGCCACAAGTGTCACTTTTAAAAACTAAGGCTTGCTGCTAAATTTCTGCAGCCTTTTTCACTCCCAGCAATTGTTACTTAGCATGAAAGACTATTGTCTGTTCCACAAATTCAAAACCATTGTGTCTTATCTGTATCAGAAAATGTTGCCACAGGCATAATATATTTTTTGAAGTCCCCACTTTCCCCCCTCAGTAAAATTGACTTAATTTATGACAGTCAAGTCACAACAGATCGCTCTGGTTGTCAGAAATAAAAACAGAATGAATGAACGAAAGCACAGAACAGCTGCCCTGAGCAACGTTAGTGAAGCGGCAATATATCTCCTACGATGGCACGATTTATGGCAGCAGCTTAAATGCATACTGCTACGCTTGGAATTTTTTCAAAATTTTAATTCCGGGGTATTACGCCCCAAAACTACAAAATGATTATGAGGCCTGCTGTAGTAGGGGAATGCAGAACAATTCTGACCACCTGGGGTTCTTTTACGTGCAATTAAATAAAAGTACAAGTGTGGTGTGGCACTTTGCCCCATTGAAATGCGGATGCTGAGGCCGGGAATTGAAAACACTTCCCTGAGCTTAGCAGCACAGCACCTTCACTGCTAAGCCACCACAGCAGGTATCAGCACTTGAACACATGTACGGTCAGCATCAAAAGTTTACATACCAAAAAACACAAGAAAAAGCAGAATATTCCTGCTGCTTCGGCAGGCAGCGTTCAATATAAATTCCCGACATGTTCTACCGAACAAAGCAGTTCTACCGAACAAAGTTGCACATTGCTGGGAAATTCATTGTTTTCTCAGACCTAGTGGTCCCTATACTTTTGACGCCAACTGTACAATGTTCCCGAGTTGAAACGCAAAAATTTGCAGCTAAGCAGTGCGTATACTTTCCCTTCTACAGCCTTCAGTTCATATCATATTGGTGTAATTTCAACATGGAAACACTTATAACAGAAGCAACATCAACTTCAGTGGTCAGATTCATAGCCACATGATGTGGTTCTCTCAAGCAACTGCCCATACCAGTCATTGTACTATAAGACTCGATGTTGCGTTTGAGTCTGAGGACTGTACATAGTGTGCATTACCAAGATTCAACAAAGGTTTGCGACATGCGAAAACATTGCCGTCAAAAAGCAGTTTCAAGCCAGATATCCTGAGTGACATGAAACTGAGTAAGAATGTAAGCTTGAGCAAGTTGGTATGTGTTCATCTTGTTTGATA
Source organism: Rhipicephalus appendiculatus (assembly GCA_030522465.1). NCBI lineage: Eukaryota > Metazoa > Arthropoda > Arachnida > Ixodida > Ixodidae > Rhipicephalus > Rhipicephalus appendiculatus. The sequence continues at coordinate 20,344 of JALIZH010011012.1, forward strand.
CAGCCCACACGAGACGACGACGAAGAATAAGAAGCACAGGATAGCGCCTGTCCTGTGTTTCTTACTCTTCACCGTCGTCTCGTGCGTGCTGTATCAACCAAGATGAATGCAACTGCTTGTAATGACAGGATCATTACTTGCCAGTACAATACATACATTTGTACTAACTTGCGTTAAAACATCCCTTTACAACATGGAATTAAACTTAACGGTCATTTATTTTGCTAAACCAAAGTTAATGCCAGCTCTAGTGCCAGAGTTCATAGGTTAATGACGTAAACACACGTCATGTGATCATCTGTGTTGAGGTTTCATTATGGCAAGCTATTACATTCTGACATTATAAATATGTTACTTTTTAGCAATACTATTGCAGAGTTTAAGGGTTTATGCTGCATTAAGGTGACGCACTGTCCACTATTCTTTCCCCATTAGCAAAGTTCAATTAGCAGTCAACCACAGTTGGCGCTCTAACCGCCGTTTGGCCTATTGTACAACTGCACTAGACGTGTTTAACAATAACAGTTGACTTCAGTTAAGGTTGCCCATGTAACAGTGGTATGTAGTGCATACACACCTACACATACACATAAACAGTCACAGTGTCAGTTTTCAAGAGCAAAGTTAACACAATAACACAACACATACACAAGGCTTCAATGTCCAGAGATCTTGCACACAGCCAGCGAAATCCGAAATCATCGCACCCCATCAAGCATTTTACCAGTGAAAAGAAGTTTTTAAGGTACATTCCAACTTCAAAGATAGAACATGAGTAAAAGTGAACACGAACCTCTTTGCTGAGAAGCGTTTCCACATGGGATGTGGTGATCAGGTTGAATTTCCAGAACATGGTGACGGCTTCAAGATGCAAATAAAGAAGATAAAACCAAATTGTCCACGTTGGTTACATTGCTTCGACTAAGCACTTCACCAAACTACAAGGACACGGCATTTCCCTAACAAGCTAAATTTGCCTATAGTCACACGACTCCGCAAGGTCTGATAAGGCATGTCTGGCAATGGTCCAGGTTATTCGCGGTAGTTGGACACTAGGTATTCACGAGCGGTTTTGCGCGACGGTAATCAAAACACATCCGGAACACAATTTCAGCCATTCGTGACACTTTGTGGGGGCATTTTATTCTCTCGCAGGTGTACCTCAGTCCACTTTGTCGAACAAAAGGCAGTTTAACAATAGCATACACAAAGATAGCGTTCATTGAGCATGTACGCTATTAGAGAGCTTTACAATAGGGTATGGAAAGCTTTGAGTTTGTGTTTGTTGCTGCTGCGTATACGTCGCATGCTATCCTTTTGCACACCGTTAAGCGAAGCAAATAGTGTACGTACTCAATGAAAGCTATCATTGCGTATCATATTCTAAAACTGCCTATTTCCATAACTTTACGTGGGTACCCAAGAGGATAGCATATGATGCATGTGCTGTGGCACCGAACACCAACGTACCGATCTGGGGATCTCTCTAACGACAGCATGGCTAACGGAAATGCGCCCCCTGAAAACCAAAACAAGTCGCCAACGCGCGCAGAGGCCGATTTTGTGGCCACAGTTATCCGAATAGACAGACATCACAAGAATTCTTTAGCTCAACCCACCTCTAGCAACAGATGGGCAGGAGTTCTGAAGTTCGCTGGTGACTAGCGCAGCGGCCGCCTTCCACATTCTAAGCACGACGTTTCCTCGACCGCGTCTCTCCTAAATCGAAGCGAATTGGGGGCGGAACGCTGCCCATAGTTTTTACGGGCGCCGCGCTACGCTAACGCCGATAAGAAACGCGGGCCCAGCGCGCGCCAACGAGAAACTGGTTAGCGAAGGCGTTAACCACGCTGCCAGGGTATAAAAACAGGCTCGGCCAATTTAGCTTTGAATACGCAACGTTTCGAGGGTGTCGCGGATGATGTCATTCCGTCAGCTGCCGCGGGCTAGGAAGAACAGCGACTCAAGCCGTGGTTTAGAGAGGGGGACTGTTGCGACAGCACCGAAAGTTGGCATACCGCGATAAGATTACGGGGGTGGAAAAAAGGGCAAGATAAGAGCTCACGCGCGGGCGCACGTTTAGTAGTGCTGTGCCGAGAAGGAAAGAAGCAAGAAAACGGTCGCGGACTTACCTGTCTTTAGGAAACGGTTGCTTCCGTAATATACCTGGGCTTTACTCGGGCAAGCACTCTGGGCGGGCTGTCGATCCGATTTGTTTTTCTTTTCTTTCAACCCCAAGGCGAAGAACTGATCGCGTTTCGACGCATCGTAAGAAACGGTTGAGGTTCAAGCGCGCTTCACGACTTGGCACCAGACCTTTCAAGCGAGTTCGGGGAGCAGTGTGCTTTTCCTCTCGAACGGGATCTTTGGCAGCGTTGACAGCGTTCTCAGCACAGGTTCACGAAACACATTTTCTGCGCAGTCACAAAAGTCCCGAAGACGGTCCACCGCTGGGGCTAAGAAAGACACGGGACGTCAAAAGAACACACCGTCAACGCCACTTCCTCGGCGCACGCTCGGTCTTTTTCTGCTTATAGTTTTTAGGCCTACAAAAACAGCCGTTCACACTCGAACGAACGGGAGAAGACGAAGAAATGGGCGCAATTGGAAGAAGAAAAAAAAAAGTTCACAAACACTAACGCACGCACAGAACAGCGGTGTTCGCTGGTCACTTCAGTCCTCTCTGGTCACCACGTTTTTCGAAATGACGGCTCTCCGATGCTGCAGCTTTAGAGAGACAGCTGAGGCCGATGATTAAGCGATTAGTTGAGTTTCAACGGGCCTACGGCGATTCAGCGTGCGAAGAGCGTGACTTGGGAACTGTGCCTTGCATCCGAACAGCGGCGGTTGGCTTTTTTTTTTTTTTCTCCACCTGCTTACAAGGTTTAGGGGGTTCCTAAAAACGTTACAGTCGTAGGGCGCCGACAGCGAGGCTCCGATGGGACGAACTCTTGGGCGAGCGTTGTGGGCACGCTGAATTAACCGTCCGTTCGCAGCCGAACATCATGTCAGGCTGTCTTGGCGTTGAAAGCGGAGCACCACAGACCCTTCAAGATGGCAGCCAGCAGCAGCGAATGTCGCTCGCACAATGTTTTTGGCACAGAAATTGGTTCACGGGAACACAGAAGGTTATGACGGGAACGGAACTTATTTTGTTTTCACCTTTTTGTATGCTTCCTCTTGTACCTACACGCCTACACCTCGAGGCTGAAGCGCACGCTTTTTTTTTTTTTCAGCGCCACATAAAAAAGGCGGGTAAAATTTTGGCGCGAATCGTGCTCTGATCTCTCGGAAAACGGTGTTGCATATTTCGCGTATTCAATAAATATAATTATGGCGGTAATACGTAAGAAGCTATGTTGTTCTAGTACGCTCTAGCTGTGTGCGCTCTGCTCTCCTCAAGAGACCACGTGCCCATTCAGCACAAAATAAGCGGGAATTTGTCACCGATATCCACGCAACCATTACAGAAGCGACATCATCGAATTTGGGTGTTCAGTTTTGCACGTGCAGAAAATAAATGGTTATATTTGTCTCTATGCTGATGCCCACAGATATTTCACCTTGTCCACCAGCCTACATGGCTCCCTGGTGCTACAGTGTACCTGGTGCTGAATGACGGTGAGACCATAGGCGTGCGCAGGGTTACCGTTCAGGGTGGGCGAAGGTTCAGTCGCAGCGCCCCCCTTCCCTATTAAGTCAATGTATGGGGCAGACTTTGCGCCCCCCCCCTCTTAAGTTCTTAGGGGGACTAGGGGGGGGCGGTCGCCCCCTCTGCCCCCCTCGTGCGCACGCCTATGGGTGAGACCACAGAGTAATCGCGCGCAACTCTGGAAACACGTGATTCAGCATAGGCGTGTGCAGGGTTTCCCTTCAGGGGGGGGGGGAGAAGGCTTTAAGTCAATGTATGGGGCAGACTTCGCGCCCCCCCCTTCTTGGGTGACTAGGGGGGGGCGGCCGCCCCCTCTGCCCCCCCCTCGTGCGCACGCCTACGTGATTCAGAATTACCAAACCGCGTGGGATGTGACTCAGGCACGTGATACCGCTATGGGACCATCATATTGAAACCAGTCTAACATATTTGTGAATAAACAATGACTTTTCTCACTCCACTGAAGCATGGCTATGGTGGCTAAGCGCCCTAGCATGTCTGTTGCCAAGCCATTGCACAACCGAAAGTTGTCCGCACTCTTCGCGCCGTATCGATAGCGTAATCATCTTGTGGGCACGGCAAGGGAGGCAAGAGATTGTTCGTGTGAGTCACGTATCGCCTAACTTATACTGTAGTTTTTTGCGCTGAACTGAAAGTGTCACGACGCAACAATCGTTCCATGAGAGCGTTCTGCGACATCTGATCACGTCAAGCTGAGAGCCAGAGGTGAAAAGTTAGTCAACCATGATCATTGCCCGCATTGCTTCTTGTTCGGCCTTCTTGACAGCGGTATATCTTTCACGGTCTTATACGCTGGTTCTTTAGTTTTATTAGCGTGAGCAGCTTGCATGCTAACACCTTGTGCAGTCTTTGTCATGCTGCATCTAAGAACGGTTGATTGTGGGGCGCTGAAAATTGACATCGCGCAGGTTTCGTATCGCTAAAGCATCTGCAGCGCTGAATGTCTTACTGAGATTTCTAAGTTAGACGTGTAAATTCCTGTGGCCCTGATCAATGCCGTATTACATCACAGTGCCAGGGAATACATCTTAACGTTTACCTCGGTGTTAAACGACCGAAGAGTCACTAGTCACCACTTCCACGTCGGTTGCATGATCGAAACTAGCATCCTCTTTTCGACGATTTTTTACAGTTTAAAGAAGAAACATGGAGTGGCTTTTCGGTCGTAAGAAGTCGCCAGAGGAGATGCTTCGGCAAAATCAGCGGGCACTTAACAAAGCCATGCGCGACCTGGACAGAGAACGCGCAAAAATGGAACAGCAGGAGAAGAAGATCATCATGGATATCAAGAAGATGGCCAAGGACAATCAGATGGTGGGTAGTGTTTTACAAGTCTTAAAGATCGTGCCATTATACATAGTTACTACTACATCGCATGCAGCTTTCAGACAGCTTTGTTGAACCTGTTGGCCATGTTGCAGTTCCTCCAGTATGTTGTGGTGCTCGTTGCCATTACACAAGGCAATTACTGCAATGAATGTGCTTTGAACATTTGAAGTTGTGCAGGCCTCAGAGGAACAGTGCCTTACCTTTGTGTTTTTTCCTGTTTTGTTGAATTTGCACCAGAACTTTGTCTATATGAGCACCAAACACGAACAGGCGTAGCAACATGCCTTAATTGTTACGCCACTTGACATACTTCATGCACTGACGCTGAAATGCCTTGCATGGTAGCCTGGTAAATGATAGTAAATTAACCATTTAAAATAATGAAAGCCATATCGTACTGCACGACAAAAGGCATGAAACAAGGAAAAGGCGCTAAAGAAGCGTAACAATTAGAATTCCTTCAAATTCTAGCATCATATTTTGTTATTGTGTAAGCTTCCGTTACATTACATTTTCAACAGCAGAAATGGGCCACATTCTGTTGTTAAAAGGCAAAAACTGAACATGGCTGAGAGTGGCAGTTCAAGCTATTGCTCATTTGACGATGCCATACGCAGGTGACAATATTTGCATGATTCTTATGCGCACTTTTTTCGCTAGACGTAGCCCTCAAATTTGTGTCTACCTTATGATTGGGCTCAAACACAAAATCGGCATGAAGTTTCTTCTTTTTTTTTTTTTTCATTTTTTTCTTATGTAAAGTTGCCAGTGCGTCATAATCAGTGGGGTGTTAGAATCATGAAAGTACAGCAAATTGTCTGAAAAGCAGTCCACATTCTTGGCTGTTTTTTTTGCATGACACACATTAACAGGACTTCGCTCCACAGGCAAGCTCCATCTACAAAACTGCCGCCGTCAACTCTGATCAGTGCAAGTCATGGTGGCATTGGTCACTCCAAACAGTTTGTTTCATGCAGGACGCAGTGAAGATCATGGCACGGGACTTGGTTCGGACACGACGGCAAGTGAAGAAGTTCATCCTGATGCGGGCTAACATCCAGGCGGTCTCGCTAAAGATCCAGACACTTCGCTCGCAGAATGCCATGGCACAAGCCATGCGGGGTGTCACGCGTGCCATGCAGAGCATGAACAAACAGGTCAGTTTGTCAGTCACGTGGCTTTGCATAGCGCAATAATTTGGTAAATATAATTCATTCTGGGATTCATACTCAACGGATCATGTTTATTAAAGCAAGAGCATTTAGCGTCTCATGAGTAGAAAAATCCAGTGTTGAGAACATAAACAGTACCACAATTACATTGCATGGCATCATGCTGTGAAGTCATCAGCGACTTCATGTGATGTCATCGTTTGGTCAAAAGTCACGACCCTGAACACAGAAAGCTTCAAGAGGGGGGCACAATGCAATCAACTGAGAACATCAGAGTAATTTAATGAGCGTCTCGTGTATTTCGTCGCACACTCTGGAAACGAACATCGAAATCGGTGTCACCCTGAAAATTCTTTCAAAGGTGACACGTCTTGCAGTTTCGCTGGCTACAATTATTTAACGGGCTTCTGTAATTAATTAAAATAAATGAAAATATGATTTGGACCTCGTGAAATAAATCGCTACTGTTTAAGGTGATTGAGTTCAAGGATGCTGTCAGATGAGGCGTCTGTCAAGTTTTGTCATGAACCATTTTTTACAAATTTTGTATTGTCTCTAGGATTCTATTGCTTTGCTCTCCTTGGCGTTGCCTATAGTGAGTGCCAATTTTGTGTGCTACCAGGTTATTTGTACCCGCAGTGGTGGTCTAGTGGTTATGGTGCTTGACTGCTGACATGCTGGTCATGGGATCGAATTCTGGCTATGGCGGCGGCATTTTTGGTGGAGGCAAAAATGCTTGAGGCCGGTGTGCTTCGATTTAGGTGGACATGAAAGAACCTCAGGTGGTCGAAATTTCCGGAGACCACTATGGTGTCTCTCATAATCATATCGTTGTTTTGGGACGTAAAACCGCACAAATTATTATATAACAGGTAATTTATGGCTGTAGTTAGGTGTGCATTCAGGTTTCCCTTTTTTAATGGGGGGTGGACTTGAAATGGATATTGAGGATAATGATTGCACAGATACTTGTGATCACTAATATTAATAGATTTGTTAATTTCCCAGTGAGCATATTAATGACACATTTCCTCATTAAGCAAAAAGTGTCGACATTCTAGCATGCCACTTTACTTCTTCACTGATCCCAACGTAACTCACTGCCTAAGGTGTATGGAGGCCGTAATAATGAAGCTCTGCATGTTTTGATTGGATACAATGGGAGCAAACATATTTCAATTAAATTCTGCAGGTTGTCCGTGTGCCATTGGCCACTGTGGCGACCAAAGAAAGATGTGACCGTTTTTACATTTGGTGCTAGCCACGAGCAATGTTGTGACCGTTGCGACCGATGTAAGATCTGACCGAGGTTACGTTTTTCTGTGCCCGCAGCTGAACCTGCCGCAGATACAGAAGATTATGCAGGAGTTCGAGAAGCAGTCTGAAATAATGGACATGAAGGAAGAGATGATGAACGATGCCATCGACGACGCAATGGGTGATGATGAGGACGAGGAGGAGAGGTGAGTGATTGGCCGTATATCCTTTCAAAACAGCAGTGTGTAACAGTAGTAAAACACTCTACACTCGGCGACAACTTATCTTGACACTGGAGTGAAAGCTACGGAGGCAGAGCTTCCGCACATTCTTGTTGCTCCGCAAGTAGTATGGCAGCTTGCGGCTGATTTCTGTTTCGCTCGCTCGCATCGTTTACGCTTTCAGAAAATCATACACACAAAAATGTGAATGGGAGAAACATTTTGATGGCCCAGTGTACATTTTAGTGGCATATTACGAGTATATTTTTCTTGGAGAACTAAACAGCGCGTTTGTGGTCGCAGACTGACCCACTTCATCATGGACGCCATGTTTGCTTTGGAAAACGGGCGTGCTGAAACGGTGGTGCTGTCTAATGAATGGAATGAAAAGGAAGGCATTCTTGCAAAGCGAACAGCAACTGTATTTTACCTACGACTTGCTGCAACTGTTTGAAACACAGAATAAATAAAGCAACAATTATTTCAGCAAGGCAAATGATGAAATTATCAGTAAACCTAAGTATTATTTTTTGGCGCGTTAGCAGGCATGCGCTTTGGTTCTGTAGCGTCCACAGTGCTCTCGAGAAAAGTTGTCGCCGAGTATAATTGCAAATACAAGCAGACTGATGCAACAGAAGCTTGTTCGTACACTTATTTTAAAAAAATGCGAGGGGAAAATGTGTCATCTGAGAAAATGTACAGTCCAAATTCAGCGACACATTGCGCTGTTTCGCTTGATAACGATATCACAAACGTTAGAACCGGGAAATCGTACGAAGCGAGACATACCAACAAGGTTCTCCTGTGTTAGCTTTAAGTAAACACTAAATGAGTTTACACTAGCAGAATAATGTAAAGCGCCTGCTCTAGACTATGCAGTCTAGAGCAGACGCTTTATAAGCCAAGTACTTACAATATGACGAGCTACCAACTAGCCCAATAACACAAGTTCTAATAAGACAATGCAGGATTTCTTAAAATCACTTGTGGCAGACAGCATTATTATAGTTCCTGAGCTCAATTACTCAAAGTGGTAGATTTTACATGCATGAAAAACTGAGTTAATACCGTATATACACGAATGTAAGTCGACTCCAATGTAGGTCGACCCCCCCCAAAAATTGCTCGGCAAAAAAAAAAAAAAAAGCTCTAGTTTTGGTTTCGATTCTAAGTCGACTCCCCAACATTGGATTGTCAAATTTGAAAAAATGGGTCGACCTATATTCGTGTAAGTAAATACGGTAGCTCATTTAATTAAAATTTACTGTGCATTAACTTTGCAAAAATTAGTTACCTCGCGGTACATCATAGTACAATAATAATAGTACATAATAATGATAATAATAATACAATAATGGTACAAAATAGTACATAATGTATTCCAATCGACGAATTTTAGCGTTTAAGTTTTCAATGCATTCCCACTTAATATGAAATCTGAGGGTGGTGCAAGTTTTGAGGTGTGTGCCATCATGAGTAAAAATTAACTGTGGTTCAGATCAAGTTTCTTACATGAGATGCGGTTTTGTGCATTGCACAAAAATACTAATGCCCGTGTATTTCGTCGCATGCTCTGGAAATGAACATTTCGAAATCGGGGTCACCCTGAAAATTCTTCCAAAAGTGACATGTCTTGCAGTTTCGCTGGCTGCAATTATTTAATGGGCTTCTGTAATTAATTAAAATAAATTAAAATATAATTTGGACCTCGTGATAGAAATTGCTACTGTTTAAGGTGATTGAGTTCGAGGATTCGCACAGATGAGGCGTCTGTCAAGTTTTGTCATGAACCATTTTTTTTACAAATTTTGTATTGTCTCTAGGATTCTGTTGCTTTACTACACAGTAGCACGACTCTGCTGGTTCATATGTAAGTCAAGATAGCGACCGCCATCCAAGTCCTGTTTCTTGGTGAACGTAAACTATAGTATTGGTAAGCTGCATGAATAATTTACAATTCTTGTCATATTTCTTTCTAGTGATGCCATTGTGAACGAGGTCTTGGACGAACTGGGTCTCCAGCTTTCCGAGAAGCTGACGGATCTTCCGGAAGCCGGTGGATCGCTGAGTGCGGCTGCACAAAAGGGCAAGGCGGCTGCACCTGCCGCCGTCAGCGACGCCGATGCCGATCTCCAGGCTAGACTCGAAAACTTGCGAAGAGAATAGACGTCACGCCCGGCTTTGGCCAGAGGGGACTCTGCGAAACGTGTTTCTTGAGTTTTGTATAAAAAAAAAAAGATGTCTGTGTGCCGAGGATGCTGTTGTGATCTTAAAACAAAAAGAGAAGCGCAGTTTGACCTTACTGCCTCTTGTGAGAGATATGCATAACGCTGGTCTACTAGTGCTTGCCTGATTTTTAGTAATAGCTGATGCCCAAGCTTTGAAGCTGAGATGGAAAACCAATTGAAGAATATTCGGTGTTAAGCGCAGAACTTTTATGGCTGGTTACTTTTATAAACTTTAATGAAATCATAAAGGTTCAGCACTTAACATTGATTATGTCTTTCTAACAAGGCCAGAAACCTATCCTTGCTAATGGGGGGAATGGTGCTAACGTCTACAAAGAGCGCACTTTAGGTTTCTAAGTTTTACTTCTAGTAAAAAAAACACTCGTGAAGCTTTATGAGCAAAGCATTGCAGTGCACAAGTTCTGAAAGTATTTTCACTGTAGGCATTTCATTAAATAAATTTTCTCAGGTTCTTACAATGTAAACTGATAGAAAATTCAGCGGAACTGTTCCTGTTGCGCGCGAATGGCAATGAATATTAGAATTGAGTGTGCTTTGAACAGTATTGCACTGCAAACAAGCTTTATTTCAATTAAGAAACCTATGCTGGTGCTGCAATTTCGTGGCTGCAACTGGCATCCACTAGCTTTGCCAATTCAATTTTACAAGATGCAGTTGGCTGCAAGCAAGCTCGTGCTTAGAATTTGGTTGTGATGCTAAAGCACCACCTTTGGGACATGGTGACGTACTAGTAAGCTCACTAATGGACAGCAATGATTTGAACGTGATGCATCCTCCGCAGTTGTTTTGCAATCACTTGCATATTTGCTGTAATATATAATAAAAACTGCTTTATCCAAGTTTTGCACGAAGATGTTGCTTTTTATTTTAAAATTTGGAAGGGTACAAAATGGGCTTGTGCGAATATTCGAACGAATATTACACTATTCGAATTCACTTCGATTCGAATTTGAATTATTGAAAATTTCGAAGTATTCGAAATGAACGAATAGATGTATATTAGTCCGCATGTAACCCTTCTAAAGGTGGTTTCACTGCAGTGGAGCGGTGCTATGCAATGAAAGCACCTATCCAGGTGTATTAATTCGCATGTAACCCCTTGTAAAGGTGGTTTCACTGCAGTGAAGTGGTCCTAAGCAGTGAAAACACATATCCAGGGGAAATACGCACTGCCGCGAAGCCCCACTTCAAGGTTAAATGAAGATATTGCCTTCACATCGATTCATTTTTTAAGTTTAAAAGCTTGTCATACTCTAATTATAGTAAATTTTAAAACGTAACATATTTTACAGGTTGTCGCTTACATTCTACCGAAAGTCAAATCCTGCTGCTATTCAAAGTTGTTTCCACTTCCTTTGAACCAAAAAAAAAAAAAAGGCATTTGCACAGGCATTGTTTCAATTAAAAAAAAGATATTGTGCAGGTTAGTTAGGTCATGACAAATATGACCATTTCTCTTTATATGTGATATATACTATTCGAATTCAATTCGAAATTATTCGACCAAAATCACTATTCGCTTCGACCCTAAAATTCACTATTCGCACAAGCCTAGTACAAAAGATTTGTATTTCCAACAAGGATGTCCCTACCCCTCTTAATAGTATGTAGAAATGACTGCAGACTCCACTTACTATGGGAATCTCTGCATGCGAAGTGTTGACAAGACCAAAGAGCAAAATGACCCACCATGATCACAAGAACACAGTGGTCTGGGCCAATGAATGCAACCCGTAAATCTCCTGGAATGGTTGAAGCAGCGACAGAAGACGCGGAGAGCACAAAGATAAGTTTTATTCGCTGGTGTTATGTGTTAGTGACCACTTTTGGCAAGAAGTGTCGCACATGTTGGAAGTAGCCAGACGAAAGGATTTGTGGCGCAGCACCAGAAATGTCGTCCGGTGCAGCTACACATCAAGTTTGTCACAAATGAGTTTGCAGTTGCTGCGGGTAGCGCCTGTGATTTCACCGCGTTGCAAGGATGTGTGAATATACTCAAGTGAATTTTCACAGCCATGATGCATAAAGCTGCTTTTCGTGCACAGCGCAACAGCATCCGATGTTGCAAAAGGAAAATCTAGCTTTGCATATTGCAATTGGTAGGGGTGCGCAAATATTCGAATAATGAATCTAATAGCGTTCAATTCGGTACTTGAATCAAATAATGCATATTCGAAATACCAAATATTTTTCTAATAATCTGCAATAACAAAAAATGCTCAAAGGAACAAGACGTCAGTAGAGCGAGGGCTGCCTTCTCTTTTTCGTCGTCAAATTACCCAGATGCATGCAGCCCATGTACTTACAGGACTATCGACACTATATTCGTAGGATGAAGATGTTTTTTGCTTCTCCAGTGTCGCTGAAGCGACAGTGCAGAGTTGTACGTAACGCATTGCAAGTAATCGATTACTTGTAATCAATTACATTTTCTTGTAATTTTGTAGTATAATCGATTACTTTTTTGAAACTGTAACATACTAACTCAATAACATAACATTTCCTTGTAATTGATCACCAGTCATCAATGACTTAATTCTCCAAAATCAAGGTGTAACCAGTCCTCTACGGCATCTCTCATCCCAAAATATAGTGTGACCGCTCTCTAGGAACCACCCGTGTGACACAACGGAGGGTCCCTACAGAGCCTATTTTTTCACCTTTTCCTCGACCTTACCTGCAACGCCTTACCCGAGCGCCAGCAACAGTGAAGCACGACGCTTCATAAAGGACGTGGACACTTTTGAGTGGGTAAAGCACTGGACCTCTGAAGTCCCCACGTTCGATTATTATTTGCTATAGCTTTTTTTTTTTTTCTTCTATTCTAAGCAAGGCAGTGTTTACTGGGCGAGATCGAAAGTGATGGCTGATGAGCTCGGGACAAACCAGTACGTAGTATCCAAAAAACAAGCACCGATATGCTATTGTGTATTTCTTCATTATTATTACGTATCATGTTCGTGGGACAGCCAGCTCCTAGCCGAATTTCCCATGTTTTTCATATATATAAATAAAAAAAAACACTATTAGCATTGTCAAATGAGTGAGGTGCCCAATGATGATGTCAAATCTCCAACGGAGAAATGGGTTACAAAAGCAACACTGTGAAAATGAACTTGAAAAGCATGTGTTGCATAATAAATAGTAAACAATGCACCAGGGAAAAGATTTATTTACAGGGAGCTCAGCAAGAGAAGCAAGGACTGAGTTACAAAAATTATCGCAATCCGAACACTCTGTCATGAGTTACGCCACCATTTCCAGCCATGTTGAATAAGATGGTTGTCGAACTGTATGATGCTTAAAACATAACAAATGATAGCTGCTTTTATGTACATGATCTTTTACAGTAACAGGCATCAAATGTTTCCTGTACCGTCTGTTCAATCAATACGAGTGCATTTCCACCAGCATGTTCTAAACTGAGGGGCAGTTTGATAAAACCCTTGCTGGTAACAGTACGGCGATATTTCATTAGCAAGAAGACAATCGTAACCCCCGAACTATCAGCATAGCACACCACATAAATGAGCCTTGCACTGTGTGAAGCCTGTATTTAGGGCAAAGTGACTGCATAAATAAAATTGCTTGAACACACGATGCATTCATGTATACCAGTGCCTTGCCTAGCCAATGTTTGAAGTCAGGGTTTCCAGCATACAGGTTGGCAAGAATGATATTCCTTGTCTCGCATGTGACACATACCCAAAGTGTGCCATAAGTGAAAAAAAAAATAATAAAGCAGTACTTGCAGTCTTCGCACTCCTGTTCCATCACAAAAAGCTTTGAAAATCCATTAAAAATAACACGCGACAGCCTCTTCACATTGAGATAAGAAAACTTAAGCCAAATAGTGACAATGTGTAACCAGGTGAGTGTCACATACACTGATTTTTTGTTGTGGTGGATTTTTCGAGGATAACATTATGTGAGTATCGTCACAAGAATGTCCCAGATTGTTCATAACAAGTGACGGCGCCTTACCATTCAGCGAGTTTCAGCTGAACAATGATGCCGCATCACTAAATGAACACTGAAACAACTTTCAACTCTAGTGCTGCAGGAGAAACAGGCGTGACGACAAAACCTACTGTTACGAGCACGTAACGACCTCATCGCGCGCAACACCCAATGTGGGGGCCATCATGATGACATCAATGAGCTAAACTCAACCAAATGACCGCAGTGGGAGGCTAAGCTAATGCTGCCACCATCTGCGATATTTTTCTTTATCCTAGTGGAAGCTATACAAGAACCGGACTGTTGTACCGGTTCGTCACGAGCGGACCGTCTTTTTGGTGTCGGCACTCGCACCAATGCTGATCTCGGTGAGCGTACGACTGTTGCCACATGACGAAAGCTGGCAACAAAGAATTCAACCCCGAGCTATCATCAGCTCCAACACACACGTCACAACCGTGACACAAGGGGGGCGCTTGGTTGAGTCAACCCGCCATGTCCAGCAGAGACTGGAGGGAAGTGGGCACCCACGTCTTGCCGTTGAAGACGAAGATGACGTTTCGATCGAGGTACAGCATCACGTGGCCGAGCCGGTAGACCTGTTTGCCCTCTTGGAACCGGTGCGCCATGGGAACAAACAGAAGGTTCTTTTCTTGGGCCTGCAAGTGCCGTCAACACACGTGAACTTTCATCATGCTGATGACAAACAGCTAGAGAATGCCACTAAACTTATTAAAGAGAGAGATACATCAAAAGCTGTGCGAATGCAATATGCTAGGCACATTATTGGACCATTTCACTTCAGCAAGGAAACAGCCAAAGATTTTTTAGCTGTGGGTGCTTCAGCCAGCACGTGAATGATGGGCAATTCAAGGATGTGGTTAAACTTTGTCCTGGGTTTTAATGACCTTTTGGCAAACGTTTCTCATTCACGCTCACCAAAGAGTTATGACTATGTATCTGAACTGTTTATTTCCTCCTAACATTCCATTTGTGTTTTCATCGAATGCTTCATAATGTGTAAGTGCGACAACAGAAACTTGTCAATATACTGTATATCACTAGGTAGGATGTGAAAACTGTTTTATTTGATAGTCAAAAACGTCTGCTTCTTACATGAAAACTAATCAATAACTGTATGATTCAGTCTTGAAAACAACTATCGATACATCCTTAAAAGTGTGACACAGTGTAAGAAAGGTAACCAGAGAAAGATGGACTCACTCTTTGCTCGATAAGCTCTTTGAAGGTCATCTGTGCATTGGCTGGAGTGGTAGAAGTTCGTATCGTCTGCATGTGCTGCAAAGCAACAAGAAGGTCAGTGTTAAGCATTTCAGACCACATGTGCAGATAATTCTCCAATATATTTTAAGAGGAAGTTCATCTAACATTTATTCAGAATACTTGGCAATGCTTGGTACGCATTAATACAATGCATGGGATGCCTTGATAATGACACACCATCAAAATCGTCGTCACAACCATGAGATATTATGCATTAAGTCTTGAAACTTACAAATAGGACACTGTATTTTGTTGCACTTGAGACGTATAGGAGACTAGTTTCTCATGGTTTGTACGGACACCTTGATACTGACATGCCATCACAACCACCATCACAGTCACAACAATGTGACAAATGCATTCACATTCAAACTTACAAAGAGCATCAAAAGATGGGATACAAGAATGAGCAGGAAACAATACTTTGCTGCACTTGGGTGGCTTTGAAACTAGTTTTTCACAGATGGTAGCAGCAAACAGCCACCTACGGAACACACACTGTACTCGAGTCCCACCAGCGAAGCATTGTCACAGGTCACAGCGAAACATTGTCACAGCAGCTGTGACAATGTAAAACAGGAAGTTCATCTGACATCTATTTAGAATACGGAGCTATGCATGGTATGCATCGAATGCAGTGCATGGGAAACCTTGATAATGACACGCTGTCACAACTACCTTCACGTTCACAACCGTGTGAAAGTATGCATTCATCTTCAAACTTACCAAGAGCTACAAAAGAAAGTACAGGACACAGTACTACGCAGCACTTGAGAAGCTCTCAAGACTAGTTTCTCACAGATGGTAGCGGCAGCCAGGTACCTATGGAACGCGCACTGTATTCTGGTACCACCTTACAGAACACTTACACTGTATTCCGGTCGTCCGCCGGCAGCTTCCTGGGGCATGTGCTGCGGTGGTGGTGGTGCTGGCCTGTATCCCAAGAGCCCTGGCGGTGCCTGCTGCCCAGCTCCAGGACCAGGCGGCACCACCGGCAGGCCCGACACAGCACGATTCATCATGTCCAGTGCCACCTTGAATTGCTCTGAGTAAAACAGTGCCCAACGACAAAGGCTCTCAGTATTTCGGAGATAAGACCATCAACATCCTACAGCTAAGCCTTCAATTAACCGTTACCAATACTGTGGCAAAAGATTGTAAGTCAAAGAGGTAAATGCAGCATTTTGAAGGTCACTAAGTTCACCTGAGTCTAGTGCGGGGCGTGCTTAAAGTGTCAGGAAATTCAAACTGCCAGCTATTCAAATGAAGTCTATAATTTCCCTCCAAGGATTGAATGGAAGACAGTAAGGCAGAAATTCATTTGCACTTGACAAAGGTAGTCTTGCTTTTTATAACCATAAAGCTTCCTTTCCAACAGTATTATTCAGAGCAGAAAAATGCATCGTGCTGCTGTTATACGCACGTGAATAGAAGGATTTGAATGAGAGAAGGTAAATAATTTTCCAGAGTGGGGGGAGGGGGGGGCTCGTTGATATGTTAGATGCAACCAAATGAATTGAACAGACAATTAGGCAAGGGAAAGCATAGATGACATTAATTGTCATCTTTAACAGTGGTGTGCTAATTCTGACATAAATTGAAATGAAATGAACGATACATTTTTCGTCCTCATCAATTCATTACAATTTACATCACAATTGGTATGCTACAGTTAAAGATGAAAATCCATGCCTTCTACACTTTCCCTGGTCTAATTGTCTGTCCAATTCATTTAGACGAAAGTGGTGGCTTAGGATTAACACTAGTCTTCCAGGCGCAGGGAACAGCCAGAAATTTTAATTGGTAGGGCAGGGGAATCTGATCCCCTTTAAGTTATGTTCGTGCATCTGTTCGTACGCTTTGTGCATAAATATACACATACAAAACATAAGAATTTCAGGAAGGGGGTGCATCCCTCATACAACCCCCCTGGCTAGCTACATTATTCCTGTCCCAACAGTTTGTTCTCTAGTAAAACACTGACTAAACAGAATTTTCTTTTCAAATATAAAGACATTTTTCTTTGCTACTGAAGGTTTCTGCATTGATGTACATTTATATAAAATATAAAAGGAACCAGCAGACCACTAAAGTTGGATAACACATGACAGGCTATGCTCTCACTGTGCGACAGTTGTTTTTCCAGTTCTTGCTTCTCCTAGCTCAGTTATGTCGTTGTATGTCGGTGAACTTAGCTACTAACTAAAGTTATTGCACGAAACAACCATAAAAGTATGCTTCACCAGCTAACCCACAGCATGACTTTCCTGGAGTCCACTGTACTGAGATGCAGAAAAAAGTTTCGCAATGATTTCACGTTATCAAAGCACCATTAGAGCAGCTGTGACAATGTCATAAGCCAAGCTACATCAGAGACAGAGCTTCAGACACACACAACTCAACATCACGAATGCCCAATGCACTGCACCCATCAGAAAGCTCGCAGATGTAGGGCGACAGATTTCTTCTCTAGGCTGTACCGTAAGTGTAACTATAAGAGTGCACTGAAATGGGCTGGTGGTACATCGTTGAGATGGGAACAAACAGCGCTTGAGACGGGACGATGAGAGAACGACAAATAGTAGTCTGTAGTTCTGCCTGTCGGCTGTACCCCGTCTGGTCTGTCTGTTGTTCTATCATTGTCCTGTCTCTAGCATTTTGTTGCAGTCCTAATAGACTCAAACATCGATATAACGAACATGGATATGATGAATTATCTCTTATAATGAAGCACGTGAAAAATAGTCTTGTCATACTGTTGAGCCCCTTCATAAGACACACACATAGAGAAGCAGTTGTCGTGCCTTATATGAGGTGTCTCTTATCGGTAGAGCACCACATTCTCAATTTTCTGATCAATATTTATTTTGATGCTGGCACGTTAGTGTCTCGTATACCCAATTGCCTCTTACATCAGTGCCTCTTGTAAAGAGGTTCAACTGTATGTACAGTGGTACAAATACACGCTTATAACAAATTTTCGGATATAACGGGGGTTAATTTCATGTCAGATACGACTTCGTTATAGTAACGTTTAAGTATAAGTATGCTTGCAATAATTAAGATAGGACGGGTTGTTTGACTGACCGCGCACGCTGGTCTGCTGGAGCAGGGCGTCGGAGAAGAGGGACTTCCAGCCCGTGTACCACTTGGAGATCTCCTGGTAGTTCGGGTTGTGCTGCAGCCATCCCGCCAGCACCTGCAGCCACTGGGGGGAAGAAGGTCTTCTCCAGCAGGGTGGCCATGCTGGACGCCGGGCAGAGGTCCTCCCACGCCATCACCCACTGCCACACGTCTGCGCAACGTGACCGATTGTGACGCAATGTGACAGTGGGAGTGACCGATTGACCGAATCAAACAAGACAGAAGTTTACGGGAGTACGGGAGGATGGAGGCTTGAAGTGACGAAGAATCGTCAAAAAAGAAATGTCGCTGGAGCCAACGTATTGACAAGGGAACGCCTCTAGGTCTCCCCCCTCTCCCAATCAGTGTTCTAGTGGTTATGGCACTCGAATGCTGACCCAAAGGTCGCAGGATCGAGTCCCAGCCACGACGGCTGCAGTTCAATGAAGACAGAAATGCTACAGGCCCTTATGCTTAGATTTAGATGCACGTTAGAGAACCCAAGGTGTTCGAAATTTCCGGAGTTCTCCATTATGGTGTCTCTCATAACCCTATCGTGGTTTTTGGGACATAAATCTCCAACAATTACTGCTATTTGTCAGCCCCTAATGAAGACAAGTCCCCTAGTCCGAACACTGGCTCCGGCAACATTCCTTGTTCAATGACTTCTGCTCACTGGTTGACTGACATACTCTTGCTCCAGTCCTAATAAGCACTGATATGCTAATAAGCACTAAAAATAAGCACTGTGACATCATTGAGTGACACAAAACACAGAACAGGGAGAAATGTTGTGGACAACATAGGCATCTCCAGATGAGGTCCAGTTACCTGGGACGGCTAAAGAAACACTGGCGCATACTATTGAAGTAGCAGAACATCCACCACATGCTCCTTGCATGTAAAAGATTTATCCTTGGCAACTAAGAGTGTTGAGAGAGCTCATGTTATAATATGATGCTAAAGTCACAAGAAAATGCCCGACCTACCCTGTAAAACCATGCAGGGAGCACATGCACCTATTTCCTTCATCAAACCATGTGGACACGACTGTACGTTGGGGGCCACATTGGGAGCGGGTGTTTATATTTTAATACAATGCGATACTAACGTCATCTTGGAATGACCCACCCGACATCACCAGCATTTCCTCAGCCCTTAATCAAGAATTGAAAAAAAAAAAAAAAGAAAGAAACAGAAGCTAGGGCTATTACAAGAAATGAACCACTGCATGCACATTTTAAACTATGACTACCACGTAAATGTGTTCTCACGAAAACAACATTAGTTGCATGCATAAAAACCACAGCTTCCAGCCCTAACCGCAAACAGTTACAGTCAAACTCCGCTACAACGAAATTCACGGGGATCGCGAAAAAATTTCGTTGTAGCGAGAATTTCGTTGTCGCGGAAAAAGCAGTAAATAAAGAAAACAGGATATGCACGACACTCTGGGAGCATTTTATTTCCAAAACATGAAAAAATCGCTTATCTTTGACTGCTTGCGCTTTCGCACGAGCAACGGGAGAATTCGCTGCTCACAGTCTGCGAGGAGCTGCATGGCGACATCGTCGTCATGGGCGCCAAGAAAACTACGTAAAACGTCCAAGGAGTCCATGACCTGCGATGCTGTCACTGGCGTCGGGACCGTCGGAACACCATGCCCGACTTCTTCGTCGTCGGATGAATCGGCGGCGGAGGCGGCGCGAGCACTCTTGAGGATCTCGGCATCACTCAGCTCCTCGTAGACGATCACGTCCGCGTCGGCATTTACGTAGTCGCTCAATGCTACATTCGCAGGAACAATGCCGGCTTCCTCGAGAGCTGCCCATGCTGCGGCCGTTGTCGCGTCTTGCCCCGGTCCAACGTCGTCGGCAGCTTGTGCATTGTCACTTGAACTGCACATCTCTTCGGGTCGAAACCCCGCGTGCGCGAAACAGTTCTTCACAACTTCACCCCGCGTCGACATCCATGCGGCGGCCAACATTTGTACAGCCATGTACAAGTCAACTTTGGTGTCGCGGCCATGCTCGGTGTTCAGGAGGATTCGCTGAATGAGCCTTGACCGGTATGCGTGCTTCACGCTGTTGATCACGCCTTGATCTAAAGGCTGGATCAGCGAAGTGCAGTTCGGCGGGAAAAACTTCAGCTCAACGTTTGTCAGCTTGACGTTGCCGTCCAGACGATGCGCTGAACAATTGTCCAGCAGCAAGCAAACACTGCGGTCTTGCCTTTTCATCTCTTTGTCGAAAGAGACAAGCCAGTCAGTGAAAATGACCCGCGTCATCCACGAACGGCTGTTCGCGACGTATTTCACTGGCAGGTTTTTCGTGCCCTTGAAGCACCGCGGCTTCGCGCTCTTGCCGACGACGAGAAGGGGCCGCTTGTCGGACCCGTCCATATTTGCGCAGAGTAACACGGTGACTCGCTTTTTGCTCTGCTTACCTCCGTGGCACTGTTTTCCTTTTAAGTCGAGCGTCTTTGCTGGCAGCATTTCATAAAAAAGCCCGGTCTCGTCCGCATTGTAAATGTCTGAGGCAGAGTACTTTTCTACGATGCTGGCAGCGTTCGTCGCAATCCACGATGACGCGCCGTCAGAGTCTGCAGAAGCGGACTCCCCGCACAGCACTTTTCCGACGATTTCGTGGCGCTCTTTGAATCGGTTTAGCCACCCGGCACTTGCCTTGAAGTTCTCGCTGATGCCTAAAATGCAGGCGTAGTTCAGTGCCTTCTGCTGAATCATACTGCCGCTGATTGGTATGTTCTTAGCCCTAGTTTCACAAAACCAGGTATACACTGCCTTGTCAAGCTCTTCGTGGGCTGGCTGGGTCGTCTTCTTGCGTTGAGCAGATGTGCCCGACGCTAGCGCCTTTGAAATACTCGCTTCGGACTTCAGTATCGTCGACAGCGAGCTTGGCGAGATACCGTACTCTTCCGCGATGAGTCCCTTTTTTCTCCCGGCTGCTGCTGCGGCGATGATTTCCGCCTTTACCTCGAGCGAAAGAAACTTCCGTTTCTTGCTCTGTGGCGCCGCCATAGGCCCTGGCAACCGTAGACGAGACCGAGAAAAAAAAGCACAGGTCGTAGCTGCCGAAGCGAAGCGTGCAGGACTAGCGAGCTAACTGGGCGAGGACTAACGCTGCTGGGTTCGCTTGATCGGCTTGGTGCTCGCCCACTAAACACGTGTAAAAAAAGGCACACGCAAAGATTGATCGAGCCGCAGCCAATATCCAACCTAGGGATTCGGCTAGGCTTCGGTCGGCCAAGCTCGCTGTCAGAGAATGTTGCGCAGCATCGTTGGCATCGTCATCAAGCATCAACGATGGCGTCCCCCATGGCTATGGTTGATACCCACGGCTTTGCAGCATTCGGCGGATTACATGCGACTTTGGCGCGTTTGCGACCGCTTTAGCTGTCAGAAAACGAGGAGAATGTTTAATGTATAGAATCTGAATGCGAGTCAGCTGGTAAGAATTCTCCGTTAGAAACAACTCGGGGAAAAAAACAAAGTGGACAAATGCACTGGACAACCGCTGTCGTGTGTACCTTTTTTGCGCGCCGTTTTTTACGATGAAAAATGTTGCTACTATATAATTTACATTGTTAGAACTTATTAAAATTACTTAGAGTGGTTCAGTCCGTGGCAGATCGAGTGACTTGTGTCCCGGGAAAATTTCGTTGAACCGGGAGAACAATAAAAAAGTGGTTCGTTGTGGAGGGAGTTTTAATACATTGGGGCCTATGGGATGCGGGCGGGGAATCGAAAAACCTTCGTTGAAGCGGGAATTTCGTTATAGCGGAGTTCGTTGTAGAGGAGTTTGACTGTATTCCATACCATGCTGGCACTTATCCATAAACGGATAGGGACTTCTTTGGCCACGAGGATCTGTGAACGGTTCGTTAACAACGTCGTTAGAAGAAGTAATATCAATAACGCTCACAAGCATCACAGGAAAAGATAGTATCAAAGATTTAATCCCATTTGTGGGGTCAGTTATTCACTTATTGATTAAAAGTGCAACAAAAGGAGAGATTGCTTTCATGTCCCAAGTGAACCCAGCAAATTAATGCTGCACACTTTGTCCCAAAACAAGAATTTGTGCAAGCTCAATTATATTTAGGTAATTTTGTAACACCAAGTTTTTGTTAGATTGGCTCAAATTAAATTGATTCGTAACCGAAGACCGGATCAAGGAATGTGGGCAAATAAAAGTGAGTCGAAGTGCATGTGGCTAGAATTCTAAAGTCACGAATGGAAGCATACCATAAAGCTTCAAAAAATAAAAAAAAAATATTATGTCATTGCATTCTGCCAGCACTAACCTAGGATGCATAGTGCATAGGACACATACCTAAGATGCATAGAATGCACTAACCTAGGACATAGAGGGCAAGTAAAGAATGTGACAAAATGTGGACATGGTCGTGACATGTCAAGGTAAGAAACATGAGAATTTGATCACGCGATGTCACAGTAGTGACATTAAAGGGCAATGCATGTGATGAAATGAGCAAGCAAGGTCGTGATAACATGTTCTCTGCTGATGTTGACATCAGCATCCACTCGTGACGTTACAAGTTTGTGAAAAAGGTGATTAAACGAGAGAACAGAGCCATGACATCAAAGGGAAATTAAAAAATGTGACAAGATGAGACGAGGCGATTGTGACGTTATCAGGAAATTAATGAAATGAAATGAGAGAACCGAGCCATAATGTAATTGAGAAAGAAATGTGATGAAACTGGATGATTTGATGCTGCTGTCACGACATCAGAGGGAAATGAAAAATGTGACAAAATGAGACGACGTGTATGTGACATTAAAGGGAAACAAAAAAAAGCGCTGAAATAAGTAAACATAATCCCCATGCGACAGGAAAGCAAAAGATGTGATGGAATAAATGAACATGGTAGCGACATAACTGGGGAAACATGGAATGTGACAAAGCATGACAAGAGGACAGATCCTTCTTGTACTCACCCAAGTGCTGTTGGTGCGGGTTGATCGGCATGGCCTGCAGGGCCAGTGCCAGTTTGGGCAGAATGTTGGCAACAACAAATGCTTCCAATGTTCCTTGAGAAAAGACGCCCCGCCATGGTTCTAGAATGAGCTTGGCCGAGCCATCGCTGGGGTGCCATGCGCTGAGGGCATTCGCCAGCTTCAGTCTGATGGGTGGGTAGAGAGGCTCCAGGCGCAACCCTGCGTTTGACGGACGGGAAACGTGGACGAGAAACCTGTCAGCAGCCGTGCCTAGCTTGCCAACAAAACGTGATTGTTCTCGCATGCACATATCAGTTGCTTAAAATTACAAGAGGTAAACGAGTTCAAAAGTATAACACCTTTGGTTAAAAAAATGCGAAATTCCTATTAAGGATGTCTCAGGTGTTTTGGATTCTAAAGTTTGCGATAAATCCACCTTGTGCATTTCGGGAATGTTAACCTCGTCCCTGTTTCAGACGAGCTCAGCTCGTCCTTGCTAAACTGAACCCAAACCGTTTCAGACGAGTGCAGCTCTTCCTCTTGGAGGAAAAGCTTTCTGTCATCAAAATGATTAAAATTGTCGGAATGATTTAACCATTTTCAGAATGCAGAAATTTCTAACAGCATTCTTGTTTTTGTTTTTTTTAATAACCAGCAGGTAGCTGGCCTTTTTTTTCGTGACTTTGACTTTGCATATGCTTCAATTTTTTTTTTCAATGGGAAACACTTGCTTTTTTAGAAGATAAATATTCAGTACCAACCGTAAAAAAAATCTGTTTTAAGGAGAAAACTTCTCAAAATATAAAAACGATTCATGAATTAAAGAACACTAAATATATTCTAGACTTATCATGTATTCTTTCCCATTTCTCTTTTCATTTAATGGGCTAAACGAGTTGATTAGCAAAGAGAAAATGAAGGTATAACTGAAGTTTGCACTGAAGCATGAGCACTAGCACACTGGAGTGACCTCACAGGTTTTAGTTTACCAGATTGCATTGTGGCTCTTTGACTTAGTCCAACAAAGAGTTTTCTAAACTAGTTGACTTACTTCCCTGTTTATTTGCAATGTGATATTAATTCTTCAAAAATGAACAGACAAATTCTGGCAACTGGATTAAAAACCGCGACATCATAAAAAGCATGTGCAGAAACACTGGTGCTGTGCTGTCAGCGGTCTTTCATTTCCGCATGTTTTGCTGGCTTACTGAGCCCCGCCTTACCGCAACAGTGACCAAATTGCTATTGAATATGTGTAATTCACTAACACAGCTCAAAAAGTACTGGCGTAATTCACGGGGGAGTCAGGGGGGTCTGACCCCCTTGTGTTCAGGCTGGGGGGGGGGGGGGGACAACCCTTGCAAGTGTCCCCCCCTCGCCTCCCCACCACGAGATTTGTTTCGAACATCATGTTTAAACTGCTTGACAGTGAAGTGCAGCGCACTCTTCGTAAAACCAACTCTGAAATCTCAAGCTCTTTCAAAGAGCAGAAAGGAAGTAAAAAAGTGAAAGCTACTTTTCACTTCAAAAGGCATGGCAGAGCACGAGCTTTCTGAAAGAATATGGGTCAACGTGCTGCAAAATGTTTTATGCTGAGCATTAAAACGCAAAGTAAATAAAGAATGCCTGATCATCAACTATTATTTATTTACGTTGACGATGTGGTGGAAGTCATTGACAACGAAGTATGAATCTGATGACTCGACTTGGATTGTGTCATTAAAAAATAATAATACGTACTAGCTTTTAAAAATTTTATTTCAAGGTGTAATTTAAAATTTCATATGATAGAAATAAACCCTATATTTATCAACACAAAATGGCTGCTAAGGCAAGATGTGTCCCCCCATTGTAATTTTTCTCGATTTATGCCACTGTCATTGAGACCGCTTTTTTTAATGTTGATTCACTGTTTTCCAATCAAACTTGTTCACACCACACACAAAAATAAAATATGTGGGCAGCTTGCACTAGTGGTGCAAAGCTGGACTGACAGCAGAGCTTGTGGCCAACCTAGATTATTAGCAATGACTTAATTGCACAGTCTTAATTAGCATTATGTTAATTGCCAATGTCTTGATTAGCATGGTCTTCTCTCTTTGTACCTGTTTCTTTCTCTGTTTTTTTCCCCTCCTTTCTCTTTTGCTTATCTGCTCTGTGCTTCCTTTTGTTTTCTTCAGAAGGCACACACACTGAAAAAACGCCTACATTGCACATACCGTATTTTCCGGTGTATAAGACGCACCTTTTTTCCGATATTTTCGCTGGTGCGTCTTATACAACGGTGCGTCTTATATACGCAAAAAGTCGCGAGATTCTGCGAGACCACTATGTTGATATTTCATTCACGGGAACGATAAATTTAGCGTGAGAGCATTCGTAGAAAGATATCTAATCTTGTTATGAGAATGAAGCGGGTGTGGTCTTAGATGTCAGCTACTTGCTGTTCAAGCACTGCGACGACCACTGTGATTACGGCCGCAATAAAAGCCACCATCGTCACGCAAACTATTGTATTGTTCGAACTGTTTGTTCTTAAACGAACTATTAAACCCACGGAACTGAGGCAATAAATAAAGAAGGGCACCACAACGTTTCATTATAACGTTGTAGCGCCCGCAATATACACCAGTTACAGAAACGAAAGTACCGCTTCATTATCATCATCAGTTCCCGCGTGAGGCATGTCGCCATCAACGTTTTGTACGCGTGTGCGTGTGTGTAGGTTTGTGTTCTATGGTGCGGCGTGATCGTTGTTCGTGTGTTCCCGCCAAGCCTTACAATGCCGTAAAGACAACGTTAACGATGTGCTCCAAGGTGCTTTCAACGCCGCGTGAAATAGTTACTCGGAGGCCGACAACGGCAACCCCGCGATGCTGCCAACCGAGGCGGAACATTTGACAGTGCACCCGAGGATGTGGCTTCGAATCCTGTGGAATAAATATTGGCTTTCTGCGCATCAGGACGCCATTATTTACGTTTTATCTCGTGCTTAGAGATATTCAACGCCGTGCGTGGCTACGCATTTCGCAGTGAACGTACTCAGCGTACGCCGGTGTGTTTTATCATGTTGACAGTGTCAAAAATAGGTGCGTCTTATACAAAGGTGCGTCTTATATATCTTTTTTCTCCTCGAAAGTCGTAAAAAGTAGGGGGGTGCGTCTTATACAAGGGTGCGACTTATACACCGGAAAATACGGTACATTGTGTCAACCTTAATGGGTGTGCTGGCTATTTGCCTTATTATCTGCCAAATTACTATGCGGTACAGAAAAACGCACTATAACTATCCTAATTTCTCAAACGTATGTCACAAAGAGCAAACGGTCTTTATTTAAAGTCAATCCTAAAATGAAGAAGAGGACAAAGAGAGTATGCACCGGCCGAGTTATCGCGTTGTACGTGCTAGGTGCAGCTTAGTTTTCTGGTCACGCGAAATGGCGGAACAAAAAGCTTAAAACAGCTCCGCTGTTAAAAACATCATGATAGTCTGGGAAGAATGCGCTTCCTCAGAACTGCTCTGTTGTCGCGACAATTGTGCTTTTCGCAGCGTCACAGTTGTGACGCTCTTGTGACGTACCCATCAGAGGAAGCCACGGATGTAGCCACGAGTGGATTGGCATGGTGTCCGTCAGTGGATTCCACGCTTCAACCTCGGTTTGAAGTTTTATCAACACAAACTGGTCCAGGATGTTTTCCAACATCCATCGAGGCAGCAGCGGCATCCACGTCTCAAGCAACTCGATCAGCGGATCACAGTTCCGCGGTGACCAATCTCTGTTTGGGTCAAAAGAAAAGAAGAAAAAAGAAAAAACAGTTTCAAGTCACAATCAGCAACAACAAATTTTTTCGCTATGTTGTAAGGAGTGACCAGTTGGCGGAGTACGCAGAATGAAAAAAAATAAAGACAAATTAACCCTCTGAGTGTTTTTGCCGCACATGTATGGTGGTGGTTTTCTGTCCTGCAGTGTTTTTTGCCGTACGGGTACGTTTTCGACCCTCGACTTGAAATTTTGCGTCATAATGACGATGCATGCTCACTGGGAGGTGCTGCCACCTCCTAGGACTTGCAAGAAGTGTTGGAAATGATTGCGTTTTTGCGGAGATAAACAGAACTGATTTCTAGCGTCAACATATCGTGCGGTCTGCGGCAATGTCGATGGGCAACCCCCCTTTCGTGGTTTCAGTTTCACCACATGATCGCAACGGTGGCACGTGAAAATTGATTTTTATCTTTATTGGCAATCCCTTGCAGGGACGGTGGAAGTTGATTTCCATGTTTATTGGCGATACTCTCAACTTGTTTATCATGATTCTCACGAGGTAGTATCGTTCTCCTTCATTAACAAGTTTGCCCAAAGCAGCCACACGCAGAGAAGATGCCGTGTGTTTGCCAGCACAACTTATCGCTCCAAGAAGTGAATGAAGACTTTGTGTTATGTATGCAGGCAACGATAAGGCACTGTGCATAGACCCGTGTTTGAAGGAATACCACGCTCTGGAATACTATTACTAAACGTTTTGCAGTTCTGGGTAATGCTGACCCCAAAAAACTTTTCCTCATTCTTTTTTACAATTTTTTTCCAGACTTTACACATTTCGTACATTCAAAAACTGCACTAAAGTAATCTGACCATATGGGAAAGCTTTTCTCAAACTGGACACTCAAAGGGTTAACATTTATGCACTTTGGGTGCACTACGCTAACCTATACGGCTGACGCCTACACTCCATTCCATACATAGCACTCAGAGCTGTGGAGGCTAGCAAGACTTCTTGCAGCAGATGTGTTTGCATCAGGAAATATGTAGTTCTTTCTTTTGCACCAACAATGTGATTTCTTTCAGTTTTATGCAGAGTAAAAGAAATCCTTGTAGCTTAGAGATAAACAACTCTGCTATACGGCTGTGAATATGTCGTTCTATATCTCTCACCAGTTTCATGGTCTTCGTTTCTTTCTTTTCTTTTGAAATGCTGCAACGCTTGACGCGCGTGCCCTTACACAGCTATGAGACATGTGAAGTTGTGCTTGATGCTGGCACACGCAAAACCGGAAAAGGGAAACTGACGTCATGTGCAAGTTATGTATCGGGAATCAAACCCACCACCTTTTTCTCAACAACACTTCATCACAGATACTGTCACCACCACATCACTGCACCTACCGCGGTGGTTATGGTGATCGATTACTGACCCGAAGGTCACGGCATCGAATCAAGGCTGTGGTAACTGCATTTTGATGGAGGCAACATGCTGGAGGCCTGAGCACTTAGGTCTAGATGCACATTAAAGATTAAAGAACTCCAGGTAAATGAAATTTCAAGAACCCTCCATACGGCATTCCTCATAATCATATTGTTGTTTTGGGACATAAAACCCCAACAATTATTAAAAACATCACTGAGATAAAGTGCCGAAAGAACCAAACAGGAGAAGAAGGGGTCGGCGAAGTTTGCTGGACTCACAGTATCGCTTGCCGCACTGGTGGCATCCAGGTCTCCCAGACCAGGTAGTGGTAGGGGGTCGTCCTCGGGCGCGTTGCGGTGGTCGTGCGTTCTGCTCCCGTATATCTCGAGCAGGTCCCTCCACCTGCAGAACAGGCTGACGTGGGCGTCCCGCTCCTTCAAGGGCGACCAGGACTCCAGCTCCTTCTTCACCTGCGAAAGGGGTACCACGGCTTTCTCAGTTATCAAAAGTACAATTTCAATAATTCGAAATCTCTTCATTCGAACTGATGGGTGATTCGAACTGCAAGCTCAAGCATGCAGAGATAGCAGAGGCAGTGCCAACCAGTGCGCAGGACTTCAGGCACCATATCTTTTTCGAGTGGCTCTCTTTAATTCAATCTGCATTGTATAAACAAATTTACGATCCCTTTGAAATTCAAATTACTGAGGTTCTGTTAGCTAATTATGCACCATGACTTGTTGATATTGCGTAATTGCAGTATTTGGCTGGGCTGTTGATGCTCTTAATCTTTTAAATGTTTTACTTAGACCTTTTTCTATAACTACTCTTCTGCGATGCCACTGGCCACGAGACAGGAAAGCAGGGATTACAATGAAAGTGACGAATCCTCATGACAGGCCTCACCATTGGGCATAGGAGGGTGATGGCCAAGTCCGAGAGCCCATACATCTTGTACTCTTCGTAGAATTCGTCTTGCAATGTGTGGAACATGGTTGCGCAGTCCTCTAACGTCAAGGGCTCCGCATGGTCTTCCTGGCTGCGCTCAACCATCCTGTATTAAAAAAAAAAAAGAAAAAAAAAAAGAAAAAAAAAAGATAAATCACGTTATAACAGCAGTTAATGGTTTAAGCAAGTGACAGCACTTCTAATCACACATTCTAACCTCGATATAACGAACCCGGATATAACGAAATACCGGTTATAACGAAATAAATGAAGAATAGTCTTGCAATAGATATAGTGTTAGGAATATACTTTTACAATGAATTTTCAGATACAATGAACAGAGGTTTGAGTGTAGCTTGTTCCATGGTCCCCTGGAATCATCGCAACGCGTCTCAAATCAAAGAATGACGAAAGATGCTGGGAAGAAGCTGCAATGCCTGAATGAAAGTTCCTTGGCTTGCGATCAAAACAACTTCATAATTATGATTCTTATGGTGTTTACATGATGCACCAAACCACGGACGGCTGATACTAATATCACAGGCGTTAGTAAGGTCTTCCAACCAATAGTCTGTTAACTCAATGGTCAGGCATGAGCTGCTACACGGGACGTGCAGCAGCTCATGCCTGACCGAAGGCTGTTGAATCAATAATCTATCAAGTCAATAGAGCACACCCCAACACATCGAAAATTTGATAGGCATTGAGCAACAGAAGCAGAAACAACATTTGCCCTCTCGTTCAGTGTGCTTGTACTCACAGCTATAAAAAAAAAGTGAACCAATATACTTTAAAGGCAGTATTTTTTATCATTATGAATTATTTAATAAAGTATTTTTGCCACCAGAAATGTGCGAAGTGCACATACTCTCGACAACAGCAACATGTTCGTTTCATTGTGCTGTCTTGTTCCCCACAGTTTCGCTGCTCGACAACTTAAAAACTAAATCATAACTACATATAAACAATAAATTAAAATGTTTACACAAAAATAACAGACATGGTTGTACTTTTAAGTGTACTTATATTACTTGACTTTCGGTGACATGAAAATGAAAACAAACCACCCCACAATTTTTTTAGAGATATGCCTGAACTACTGAATGGCCGTTCAAAACTGTCGTGTAGCAGCGCAACAACTCCACTGAGTTGATAGAGTTGTGGCATTTCAATGGCCATCGACGGGATGGCCTTTTAAGAGTGCCCGTGTGACCTGGTTACGAGTCAGGTAACAACAAGAACGCGAGTGGTTTGTTCTCTTGCGCCGCACACATGCGCGGTCCCAAACTAGAGGGAGAAGCCTGGGTCGAGGCCTGTTACAACCACAAACGATGCCATGCACGCGTCTTTAAAGAGAAAGCGCATGTTCGAAGAGTTGCCAGTGTGCTGGGCTGCTGGAAAAAAAAGATGACCTCACAGGATTCCTTATACAGTAAAATCTCGTTAATTCGTCCCCCGTTAATTCGGAATTTCGGTTAATTCCGCCGCGGCATCTGGTCCCGTCCAAAATGTGCATTGTTCTATGATTGATAACTTTCATTAATTCGGACAGATTCGACCGCGCTTTGGTTAATTCAAACTCCCGACTGAGGTCGGGTAGGTCGAGTCACGACGGGGAAGCAGCGGCGGATTCCGCCACGGCCGCGCTTCGGGTCTGAAATCGACGGCGCACCTAAACAACTTTCGAGATCGGATCGTGGCCTCCGAGATCTAAAACGAAGTAGGAATGAGCTCTGCATCTTGGAGGCACAAAAAAAAGCATGGCGCTGGTTTTCAACCAAATGAAAGGCGCATCGCTATTGTCATCAGCAACTGGCAAACCGGGCAACGTTACTAGATGGAGGCAGTTGGAAAACTGCACGGGATCGCCACGGAAGCGGCGTGGCCACTCGCTGTCTCCCAAAAAGGGGGGGCGCTGCGATCGTTTTGCGCCCTTCACGTGACGTGCTTCGTGTCGTGCGTGGTAGGTGTTCTCTGTCGCTGCTTCGTCTGCTCCGCGCGACGACAGATGCGCGTTCGCAGCTCCGCTTGCGAGCTGGCACACGCGGCCGACGCCTGAACTTGCGGCGCTGCTGTTCCATTTTGCTTCACCATGGCCACCGGGATCGGCTACGGCAACACAGGATTGCTCCCCTTGGCGCGTTGCCGATGATCATCGCGGAGGCAACGCACCTGCCGCCGCGAGCTAGGGACGCGCGGAGTAGGCGCTTGCGGACGCGTTGCGCGTTTCTCACGACGCGTGAGGCATGAAGCAAGATTGTACAGCAGCGCCGCTAGTTCTTGTGTCGGCCGTCGCGTCCGGGCCAGTTGGCCGTTTTAGAGGACATTTGCATGGTTACCTCGGATAGTGTGCGCGGACTAAGTCACCTGCAGGAACTCCGCAAAATTGTGACTTCCTCGCACATTGTCTCCGCGAAGCAAACCGCGATCACCGACTTTTTTTAAGAAATAAAAGTCTGATGGTGTAGGATACATTTTACATTTTGATTTTCTCCGGTGCTGTGAAGTCCGAATTAACGGGATTTTACTGTACACTCAAATCTCTTTATAACGAAGTTGCATCTTACATGAAAATAAGTTCGTTATATCCGAAAATTTGTTATAAAGGTATATTCCTAACACTATACCTGTTGCAAGAGTATTCTTCATTTACTTCGTTATAACCGATATTTCGTTATATCCGGGTTCGTTATATCGAGGTTTGAGTGTACATTCACCTAAGGCGACTCGAAGGTCCTGCCTCACCACCCTCAGAAAGCTTTCTGCACCAAACATGGTTTTGCATTGCCTCCAGGATCGGAGGCACCAAACATGGTTTTGCACTGCCTCCGTGATCGGCCCACCCACCTTCAACTAAGCTACGATGTAATGTGATGACGTCACGTGATGTTACGTCGCGTGACGTCATAATGACGTCACAAATTTTGTCAATCTGTGACCATGATGACGTCATCACACGATTTTTTTAAGTCCCTCGTGTTCTTCCCGACGCTGCGGGATGCCGATAGTGCTGACGCAGGGACGCCCCAGACGGTCAATTTTTTGGGTTTGATGGGGCATTTGAGGTAAAAAAAAAGAAAAAAAGAAAACCCAGTCTTGTTGATGCGCCACACCTCCGAGTGCACAGCAGGCAGATTAGGACAGGCGGTATGTGAAATGTTTTCAGCATTGTTGGCCCTCCCGGTCCCCAGACCAGCTATGAACTACCCCAACAAGAAGTGAATGGTCACGTGACGGCGAGCCCACGGGCCAAAAGAGTGATTTGGTTCGCTGTCTGAACATGCCCTTAAGCCGTTTCACATGATGCAAAACAGAGCAACTTTCAGGCTGTGAATTCACTTGCAGCGAAAAAACGGCTGATCTCTCTCGCTGCGACGGTCATCGGCGAGTGACCAACATGTTGGAAAGCTTTCACTGTGTTCACAGCCATGGAGCATTTTTTTTTGGTTTGGACTCACTGAAATTGCACCGAGCCGTTAAATTTGCACAGACAAGTTTGTTTTAGTTATGGCCGCTGTTGCACACTTCGAAATGAATTTAGACTGAAGTGTTTTGAAATGACAAAAGACGCGTGTTCTTGACTACTGTTGATGAAAACTTGAGAACATCATAACGCACTGATTGTTACATTACATTTAAAAAAAGATGCAATGTCTAGCACAAAGAATGGCAGCAGGCAACCTTGCGTGCCACAGCAGTCACAGAGCAAAAAGCGCAGCCTATTCGCATGCCATGTGAAATGAAATCCCCGTTAGCTGCAGTTGCGAACAGAGCGAATAGAGCAAACGAAACGATTTCTTTCGCTGCAAGCACAGCATGTAAAACAGCCTCTGGGGGACAACGGAAAAGAATGCAAAATCCAGGAAAGCACAATGTTCGGGCGATAAATGCGCGAACTTTATCCGCGGTTAAGGTCGTCCACGTTACGAAAACACCAAACTCACGTCTGCACGAGTTCGCTCAGTTTCGCCAGCCTGCGCTCCTGCTTCTCCTCGGCCGTGATGAGCTCTTCGAGACGGTCCAGCTCGTGACGGAGGTTGATGGTGCGGTCTTCTTCATGCTTGGCGTCGCGGTCGTTCTGCACGATCTGCTGCTCCGTCATATTGACCAGGAGTTCAAGGTTGTTT